>JAJPUD010008814.1:50563-63842 GCA_023553655.1 Myrmecobius fasciatus | reverse complement strand
GGGGCACTCTCTCCCTCGGTCTGCCACTTGTGACACACGGCGGGCACTTGGGAATCAGCATTTGGGGACTGTGGAGTTCTATGTATGAGTCACCACTGTTCCCAGCTCTTCTTCACTTCCTCCTCCTTGAGTGCCCAGGACGCCCAGGCCCGGAGCCCCTCTGTGTCCCTCCCACAAAACCTGCCTTGCCAGGGAATCATCTCACGGTCTGATGGGAGCTGTTGGGCCCAGCCAGAGAACTCCAGCTCCTCTCCAGTGCCAGGACACTATTTCCACACGACTGGCTCTGTGTACATCCCGGGGACACAGGGCCCGGGTATCGTGGGTGCCCAGCCCACTTCCTCGTTGCCAGTGACACATAATCCCGAGGCCTCCTTCCTCCCACTTGCTGTCCCCCACCTGGGGAGCAGACTTCCTCTACTTCCAAGTTCCTTTTTGTCCTTCTCCTGCAAAACATGCTAGCAAGAAGCAGCTGCCATTGCGTCTGGTCCCCAGATAGGGGTGCCCTCTCCCCACTGGTCAGAGGGCCCCCTAATACTGGGGCTGCCGCGTGAAGCACACAATCTCCAGGCTGGAGGGGCTTTGGACGTCCTGGACCCAAGGAAGGGGAACCACCAGCTCCCAAAGCAGCCAAGCTGGGACACTCACCCCAAGACTCCTGGGGCCAAGCAGATGATGGGGCCCGTTGGACCCCCCGTGGCTCCTTGTCACCAGCACCAGCACAAGCTCAGCACCCGCTCTGTCCCTGTTGGAAGCCCCTTGTGCATTTGTAAGGGGCAGCCTCTCGTGGGCCGGGCCCAGCCACCCCCTGTTGTGCTGGGGCCCCGGTCACTGAAGGTCCCTGAGCCCGCCTTGATTTGTGGATTTGTAAGGGGAAAGCTGGCCGCTGACCAGCTGATTTCCCAGCCTCAGAATGTCATTGTGGCCATCGACGGTCCCAGCCATGGGCATCTCCTCCATTTCCAACTCTGCCCTCCCGAAAGAGTGGCGCTAAGCGTCTCGTTACGTCTCCCTCGCAGCGGTAGCGCTGGGTCAGAGGAGGCGCGCTCTCACAGCCCTTTGGGCACCATTACCCTCCAGAACCGGACCAGTTCACGACTCCACCAACAGCATTTTGTCCTGATTTTTGACATTTAAATGTCCACTCGTGGGGGGGGTTAGGGGTATCCTAAAAGGAACAAGGAGACACCGAAGATTCTTGAGCTGATTGGAGACATGAGGTTTGTGTTTGGGGGGGCGGGGGGGTTAATTTGTCACCTGTGTGAGGGCAGGGTCAGGAAGACTTGCAACAGTCCAGGCGAGACCACAAGGTTCCGAACCCGCGTGAGGTGCCCACCGATGGGAGACGGGTGGGAGATCCTGGAGCGCAGGGCTGGACGCTCCTTTTTTGCAACTAACTGGATTTTGGGAGCTGGGGAAAAGGAAGCGGAAGCATCTCTGCCTACACCGGCCCATTGTTTGGGGAGAATACAGATTTTATGGGGCTCAGAGCCCCAGTGCAGATTTGGACCTTGGATCTGGGGGGTTTTCCTCAGGCCAAAATTGAAAGCTAGACAGCCCAGGGGGGCTGCCAGGGATGCACGGGGGCTGCCAGGGATGCACGTTGCCTTTCTTCTTGAGCCTGTCCACTAGGGAAAGGCAGTGACTGGGGACCTGCTGTTCCTCACTCGTAGAAAAAGTCTTCATTTGAGAGGAAAGGGCACACCCCAGACCCCAAAGGGAGTATTTCTCTTTTTGGTTTCCCAGGAAACCTCCAAATGGTGACAGGCGGCACTGCCAGGCTCTCAGCAGAAAGCTCCTTGGGTCTAGTCCTTTGGGCACATTCTGTTGAATGTTACATCCCTCGAGGGCAGGGGTGATTCTGTGCTTGCCCACACTGGGCCAGGCCACGGAAGGTGCCCATTAAAAACTGCCCGCCTTGAATTGAGCTGAACTGGCCGGTGTCTCCCCTGGGCCTGAGGAGGTGGCGGCCATCTTGGACTTATTCGGCCAAATCGTGCGTTCTCTCACCTGAGGGGATCTTCAGATCAAAAGCCGCGGAGCTGCCCGGTGGCGGACTGATGGCTGAGTCCAGAAGACCCGAGTTCAGATGCAGCCGCAGACACCTGGCTGCCGGCGACCTCGCTGTTACCGGGAGCCCAGGAGAAGAGAGTTCCTTCAGAAACATGAGTCCCAGGCTGGCTGGGGGGGGGGGGAGGAGGTAGCACGGGCTCCCTGGGCAGCTCCAGCCGGAACCGTGTGGAGGATGGCAGTCCTCAGCTTTTCTCCTGCCTTTCCTGGCATCAGGAATGGTTTCCGTGTTAAACAGCCAAACGATAGACGTGAAAGGGCAAAATCCTATCTTCCTTCCAGGGCTGAGAGATGAATGAAAGGACCCTCCGACAGCCTCGGCCTCGGCCCATTCTTCCAAGCTCCCTTGACACAAGCAATGGGTCCGAGGGAGAGGCAGCGCCATTCCCCACGTGTTCCGGGCGAATCCTGGCCTGGCCCGCCTCAAATCGAGGGCGGGCAGATCTGGCTTCAGATCCAGACCGTCGGAACCCCGGGACCTTGGAGGCCGTTTGGGCAGCCTCTGTGCAGATGAGGAGACGAGGAGACGAGGCTCAGAGAAGTAGGGACCTGCCCGGAGAGGCCATTTCCACCCGCTTGCTGCGGAAGCTTCGGCTTCTCTGAGAACAATCTGGGATTGGGATTAGGTGAAAGGGGATGGGCGGCATCCGGGCCTGCAAAGATGGCGCTCTCCACTCTTGTACCTTTGTGGCAGGGGGCTGGGCAGATCAATACGAGCCGCTCTCTCCATTCCCCTCCTTTCCCTTTAAAGCCCTCATCATCAGATTTACAAGACTCCCGGCAAATCCATTTTAGTGGCTCTTGTTAAGTGCACTTCAAGTCTGGCTTGGAGCCCATCAGCCCCATATTTCATGTTGTGGTCCGGAAAATGTAATTCCTTTCTCCAGCACAGTTCCCTGGCCAGCCAGCCACTTCCAAGAGGCCCCTTTGCCTTCCAGAGTCCTTGCCTGGACTCTGACCACAGGGGAAGAAAAGACCACCCGTGCCCCCGAGATCTCCGGGCTTCGGCCAGAACGCCTCATTGTCTTCCGTAGTCCCCTCTGTGGACTCCTGCAGCCAGGATTGCTGGTCGCTGGGAGCCGTGAATTGGTGACCGGTTCTGATAAGCCCCTCGGAAGTCCCTGGGATGTCCTGGATCATACCAGAAAGATGGATGGGGCTATCGCAGTCTCCTGGCTCCTTAGTAAGATGTCCCCAGCCAAGCCATGAGCAAACACTCCTCAAGCACTTCCTCTGCAGCAGGAGCTGGGCTGGGCACAGGGAGACCCCAGGCATGGTCTTTTCTTCCTCTGAGCCTTCGCCAGCCATTTCTGACCTGGGTCCAGCAGTGAAGCTGCCTCCTCATTCTCTGGAGCAGAAAAAGAGGCTTTATCTTGAGCTGGCCTGGAGCCCTCTGCCCAGCCACCAGTGTGAGGGTGCCCACCTCCCCACGTTCATCTGTCTTTCTTCCCTTCCTTGTCTGCCGCCACCTTCCTCTGTTCTCCAATCCTGCTCCCAGGCTGAGCTTCCCCGCTGCCTCCCACATCCCTCCTTTCTTGTTTTCTCCTGGAAACCCCTCTCACTTGTGCTGACTTCCTGACAAGCTCGAGAACAGAGTGCATTCATTCCCTGAGCCTTCTCTTCCAGAAAGAAGGCCCTCTGTGAACCCAGAGCCACTACGTCACTGGCAGAAACACGAACATGGCACGTCCTTGGTCCAGTCCTTCAGGATCTCCTGGCAGGAAGCGAGATCCACTCTCCTCTGCCATGGTAATTGTTCACCAGGACATATTCCCCACTGTTGTGCTGGGGTTTGTCACTGAGTTTCCTCAAGCACATAGATCCTTCCCTCCTTCCTTCCCTCCTCCTTCCTTCCTTCCCTCTTCTTTCCTTCCTTCCTTCCTTCCTTCCTTCCTTCCTTCCTTCCTTCCTTCCTTCTTTCTTTCCTTCCTTCCTTCCCTCCTTCCTTCCTTCTTTCCTTCCTTCCTTCCCTCCTGCCTTCCTTCTTTCCTTCCCTCCTTCCTTCCCTCTTCCTTCCTTCCCTCCTTCCTTCCCTCTTCCTTCCTTCCCTCCTTCCTTCCTTCCTTCCCTCCCTCCTTCCTTCCTTCCTTCCTTCCTTCCTTCCTTCCTTCCTTCCTTCCTTCCTTCCTTCCTTCCCTCCCTTCTTTCTTTCTTTCTTCTTTAGTTATATCCATCTATTATCTATTCCCATCTGTCTCTACCATCATCTATTGCCATCTATCTCTAATTTTTATTTATCTTCATCTTTCTATTCCTAGCCATCTCTTCATCCATCCAGGGATTTTGAAATCTTCTTCCATGATATTCGGTGAGTTCAGCTGCTTTTGCTCCATTATTGGCAGAGACCTGACAAAGCCCTACCATAGCATTAATAGACTAATGTCGACAAGAGGATCCCCACCACCACCACCTACTGCTTAGATCATTTATTTTCCTGCTTCTCTCCTCTTTCTGAGACACTGGCTAACGCCATAAGACAATTACGGGTCCTTCTCTCCTCTGGATGAGTTCAAGTCACCTGATCCAGATGAACTACATCCCTGAAGACTGAAAGAAAGGTGGAGGGACAGAGAAGAAGCTGCGACTGCTGAAAGGAGTTTGGGAAATGTAGGAGGGGACTCCACAAGCCTGTAAAAAGGAAAACGCTGTCCTGGTGTCCGGAATAAGGAAGAGAATCTGCCCATCTTGCCAGTCGGCCAAGGAGTCTGACAGCTTTCTTGCAGATTCTGTTCCACAAAAGAGATGGCCAGAACACATCCAGAAAAGGCAGCATTGATCACCTGGAGCCCACTGGGCTTCATCAAGAGCAGGTTGCACCAAACCGATCTTATTTCCTTTTTGTGTGGGCTCCCTAAACTCAATCAGATGAAAGCTGTGAAGAATAGAGCATTTGACAAAGTGTCCCCAAGATGGAGAGAAGTGGGCTAGACAATAGGAAAATGACATTTAGAACTGGCTGAAAGGGCAGACCAGAAACGTGGTTTGAGCTTGAAATAAAGTCTCTAGTGGGAATAATTCTAATACTTCTCCCTTGCAATTTCTTTTTGACTCAGCCCAAGGTAGTTATTTGTCTGCTTTTTAACTGTGTTGGGGAGAAATCCTAGAGGAAATTATTTTTCTGGCACAGTTGGGACCATGTGACCTCTGAGGTCCCTTTTAACTATGCTGCCTCTATAATATTATGTCCTTTGGCCATACAGGCTCCTTGAGGCAGCTAGATGGTGTAATGTACTTTTAGGGCTAGGGACCTGGAGTCATGAAGATCTGAATTCAAATCCAACCTTAGACACTTCCTCCCTGGGTGACATGTTAACTCTACCTCAGTTTCCTCATCTGTGAAATGAGGATCACAATAGTACCTCCCTCTGAGGGTTGTTGAGCACTCGACACCGTGCTATAGAAACAGTAGTTATTATTATCATTGATCCTCATTGACATTTATTTTTCCCCTTCAGACTCTCTGCCATGGATGTGGCCTCTCTCTTCCTGAACTGACTTCCTTTGTCAAGTTGGGATATTTTTTATGTCTTTGAAAGTGGCAAGTCTAGAGCGCTAAAGCTCATCATTCCGCTAGGATGGACTCTATCCATTCTAAGACCTAGCATCACCTACCGACAAGGAGCCTTTTCCTTCTGTTTCCATTTAGCAAAAAGGATTTGGTAAGAGCCTATTGTGAATGTATATGGGTGAGATATTGATTTACTCTCCCCCACCCCACTTAAAGGAAGTGATAAGATGCTTAATCAATTCATCTCACTTATAGGCTTTACATGAAGGGTGGAAAAAGTCAGTCCTTCATACTGGAGTGACTGAGTAGATTGAGGAAATTCAGCCCTGTCTTGGCTGGGGCGGGGTCTTCTATAAATTACCAAATTGATTAGAACCCCCGCTAGTTCAGGAGGCTGGAACGAGTGCAGATCCCAACACACTCTGAGGAGGAAACTACGGCAGAGAACTCTGGAGGAGCTCATTGGCTCTACTGCCATGTCAGAGCAGAAGACCCACTTTGGGGGAAATCTTGACACAAAGTTGGCTCTTTTCCCAGCATGCCCTTCCAGAGCCCCTCTACCTGCAGACACGCTCAGAGGCTGATTTCTTATCACTCAAATGCTTCCAGTGAATGGAACTTAGCCTCAACTGCCAAGAAGCCAGATGTTAACTAGAGACCATGGATGTAGAGAGGGCAGAGAACCCGACGTCCGTCCGCTTAAGTGTTAGCAACTTTCCAAATGCGTTCTCCAAGATTGAACTCAAAGCTTTTCATCTCAAATAAAGCTCCGAGGAGGAGGGAACCGTGTGCACCCCTACAAACAGCCATGCTTCCTCTGGGCTTCAAGAGACAATAACGACTGGAAGAGCGAGTTGTGAGTGAGAGGGTCTCAGCTTGCAGAGACGTTACATCCTGGTGGAGGGTCAGAACATGGAAACAATGACGTATCACACAAGAGAAATTAGGGCAGGAGGGAGAGGAAGGCTTCACAAAGGGAGCAGCACCTGAGCTAAGCCTCGAAGAGGGAAGAAAAAGCTGAAAACTACCCAATGTCCCCCTTGCTCTTCTGTACTGAGCACCCTTCTCCCAGGACCCTTGCCACCCCCAGAGGGATCCCTCATGCTGGGGACAGACTGCCTTCTAAGCAAAGCCATAGACTGACCCCCCATCCTTGGCCCATGGCGCCACAACTCTTTCTAGAGACTCAACTCCTGACCAACCTCGACTTAGTCATCAGCCCAATGGTGTCATTGTCTCAGATGGTGGCGTCTCAGAGACAGAGCTGGGACCCTGCTGGGCTTGGAGTGGCACTAGGCATGGGCAAAAAAGCCCCCAGTGAGTCTTCGAGGCAGCTGCTGAGTCACCCTGGCCCCAGTGGCGACCTACAGCAAAGAACGGCATGGGTCAGCTCTTATTAGGAGACGACTTTTCCCAGCAGCCCTCTTAAAGCCTCACCCTGTGAAGTGCCCGCCCCTGTGGGCACGCTAGGCTGGCTGTCAGCAGGCTCTGCATTGGGGGGGCTGGGAGAAAAACAGACCAAAAGTATTAGGTTTGTGACCTCCTCTCCAAGACTCCACCAGGAGTGGGTGCACTGGCCAAGTGGAGTCCTGCTGAGGATGGGGGACCTTCGTTCCACCTGAACGTCACTGCTGTGAGAAGATGCTAAATGCTGCACACTCATGCCCCACATGCACACACTTGTGCACGCGCCATGAATGCCATGCTGGGCACACACATGCATATGTGCACACACAATGCATGCCATGCTGAGCACACATGTGCACGCACATACACACACACCTGTGCACATGCCATGCACACCACACTGGGCACACCTGCATGTGCAAGTACACACATTATGTACATGTACACACACCACACTCATACACATGTATACACTCACACAACACACACAGTCACATACACACACCATACATGTACGCATACACACGTGTACACACACTCACACACAGTCACCTACACACACACACACAAGTGATTTTCCTCCGGAGATCACTTGTACTTGGATTTTGTAGCACAAAAACTCGTGTGAAGCACAAGAACTTTTCAAATGGCAAGTGTTGGAAGGCCAAGGAATAATCTGCCACAACACTGGGCTCCTAACAAAGCATGCTAGTTAACTTTTTCTAGTCTCATAGAAACAGAAGGTTCTAACTCCAATGGCTCCCACTTTATCCCTGGACAGTCCCAAACTGGAGAAGTGTAAATTTGAAGCTGAGTAGCTCCCAACCAATTTCCCATGTCTCCTCCCAGAGGGAGGCATTTAGGGTTAGGGTCAGAGTTGGGAGAGGGGGATTATTCCAGTCCCTCCTGGTCAGATAATAGCGTGGGACCTGAAGCACCACACAGGGAGCTTTGGTGATTGTCTTAAGTACATTTGCTAGACAGCGTTTCCCCCGTTCCTCATCGTGGAAGGGCAATCCCCCCCAAGGGAAGGGCCATGTTGGAGAAAGCTGCCTGATCCCATAGAGCAATAGGTGAGAGACCCTCAGTGTTGCCGAGCGAGGCCGGAGAAGGTGTGATCACTGGTGCTGACCTAGTACCTCACAGCCAGTCTCTTCCCACTTCTCCCTTTTCAAATTTAATACCATGTGCTTTGTTCTTCTAACCAAGCTGAGCTGATTGGGTGCTGAAGCCATAGCAGCCATATCCCGGGACTGGAAGGGGCTGAAGAGACATCCTCGGGAGACGCTGAAGATGCCACTCTGCTTATGTCTCTCATATCTAGAAGGCACCCAGGCTTTGCCGCTGAACGCAAGGAGACTGGGTGAGAAGGTGTGGGTTGCTCATTGGAGACCTTCCACACCACTGGCAACCCAGGACAGAGCTCATGTTTGTTATCGAGGGGACAGAGCAGAGAAGGTCCACAGGCAGAATGAGGGATTTCTCCAATATAGGGAGAACTGAATACAGGTCATTTTCCAATTGGCAAATGGTCAAAAGATATGAAAGGCAGTTTTCAGATGAATAAATCAAAACTACCTAAGGATATATAAGAAATGCCCTAGAAATACACATTAAAACAACTCTGAGGTACCACCTCACAACTATCAAGATTGGCTAATGTGACAGAAAAGGAAAATGATAAATGTTGGAGGGGATGTGGGGCAACTGTTGGTAGAGTTGTGAACCGATTCAACTCTTCTGGAGAGCAATTTGGAACTATGCCCAAGAGACTAAAATTGTGCATGTCCTTTGATCCAATGATATCTCTATTAGTTTTGTATCCCGAGAGATTTAAAAAAAAGGGGGGGGGGAGAGGGGAGAAGAACCTATTTGTACAAAAATAGTTATAGCAATTCTTATTGTCGTGGTTAAGAATTGAAAATTGTGGAGCAGCTAGGTGGCGCAGTGGATAGAGCACCAGCCCTGAAGTCAGGAGGACCTGAGTTCAAATGTGATCTCAGACACTTAACATTCCCTAACTGTGTGACCCTGGGCAAGTTGCCTCAGCAAAAAGAAAAAGAAAAGAAAAAGAAAGAATTGGAAATTGTGGGGGGGGGGAGGGTGCCCATCAATCAGAGAACGGCTGAAGAAGTTATCATAGAGGATTGAAGTGGAATACTACTGTGCAATAAGAAATAATGAGCAGAATGACTTCAGAAAAACCTGGAAAGACATATAGGAATTGATTCGTAGTGAAGTGAACAAAACCAGGAGGACATTGTATACACTAGCAGCAATATTGTACAAGGATCAATTATGATTCACTTAGCTTTTCTCAGTAATACAATGGTCCAAAGCAATTCCAAATGAAAAATACCATCTACATCCAGGGAAAGAACCGATGCTGTTCGAATACAGACCAAAGCATACTATTTTTTATTTTTAATGTCTTTTTTTTGTTTGAGTTTTCTTCCACAAAATGACTAATTTGGAAATGTTTTACATGATGGTGCATGCATAGCCTATAGCAGATTGCATTCTGTTTCACAAAGGAGAAAGGGAAAGAAGCAAGAGAGGAATCGAAATTGGAACCCAAAACTTAAAAAAAAAATAACAAATATAAAATATTGTTTTTACATGTAAGTAGGGAGAAATAAAATGTATCTTTTACAAAGATGGAATGAATGGGAGTAGAACAGCCTAGCTTTCCCACAGCTTCTGTAGCAAGAATGAAGAAAGAACCCAGATTAAGAAATGATCAATCGATGAGGGAGAAACTGAGGGAAGGACATCTCCCAGCCCCAGCCCATACAAAGAAGGCCAAATGCCTGCAGACGTTAAAAAAAGAGGTCTGAATGGCAAACTTAAGGCTCAGCACAAACTCAGAGCAGCCTCCAGTCTGGGACAGGTTTGGAGGCTGCGGCCATGTACAGAGAGGGAGGGAGAAGTCAAGGACAGATCATTTAAGAATCATTGAGCTATGGAATATGTAGGACATATTAGAAAGGTCAGAAATTGAAGGCAGTTCAACCAACGGTTCAATACTCTTTAACAAAAAAAAGATTGACAAAAAGTAAAATTAAAGGGATGGAATAAAACATATCATGTGCAGGCAAATTAAAAAGAGAGAATAGCAGTTGTTACCTCAGACAGAAGAACAATAAAATAAAATTGATTTAAAAGGATAAGCAAGGGAAACTACAATATGCTTAAAATCACCAATATCAACACAGTTTATGCATCGAATGTCATAACTCTTAAATACTTCAAAGGAAAAATCAATCAATTTACAGGAATAGACAATAAAACAAAGATAGTTGAGGGGTTGCGGCTAGTGTGTCCTTATTGTTCTTCCTGAGAATGGGAGTGTATAATTAAAAAATAACATTAGTAACTCCTTTATTTATTAGTAATTCATTTCAAGTAATTTTTAAAATCCGTTCATCACAACAGTCCACACTGGGAGAGAACACCAAAGTTGGTGAGAACTGAGAGAGCTTAGCTACAGGCAGAGATGAGGCTTGCCGATTGCTCAGGTGTGCAGGACCCTCCATCCCTGACCGCAAGAGGAGCCTCGTGCGTGTTCCCTGACCCTAGTAATTTTGCAGTAAGTTGGCTGGTCCTCGGATGAAAGATTTGGACAATCTTGGAAACTGAGTGTTGAAAGCTTAGTGATTGTGTAAGTGGAGTTTGACATGTTTCTATGATCAGCGTGATCCCTGTCTGGGAGTTCTTGTCCAAATGTGGACAAGGTGTCTCCAGAAATGGGTGACTCCTATCTAATCCGGTGCCAATGGAGTCACTGAGAGCCCCACGGAGGGAGGTGAGCCCTGGAGTGGGGAGCGTTTGGAACTATGGGCAATCAGTCCTGAGTGTACCATCCTGTGACCTTTTCTTTGAATCTCTGGAAAGTGGGGGAGGGATTATAGGGAACCAAGGGGTCTTTATGAAGCATTAGGGCATCAGTGGCTCCCCAGTCACCCTAAATGGGAGACCATTATCATGGTGATGACCAGTGAAGGTTTCATAAGCTCTCCAGAACATGGCAGTCTGAATATCCGGGTCCTCAGATGGGTCCCTGGCTGGTCAGAAGCTTTGAGCTGAGCTCCCAGACCGTCTAGTTTCCTCTGGGTCTCCCTGCTTTGTCTCCCTGCAGCCCAACATGAGAACAGCTGCTTAGTGCAGAATGGTCCCCAGAAGCCCCCAGCTGTCCGGACAGCTCTGGCCACAGACCATGAAGATGCCGGGGGGTTCTCTGTGTGAACCCCTCACTCTGACAGTCCACCCACTGCCGTTAGATGAAGGCTGATTCTTCACTTTGCCTGTTTTTGGGTCCAAATCTTTGATGGAAACATCCCAAAGAGGAGGAGAGAGGAGTGACCAGTTTCCCAAGGAAGCTTAATCGGCGTCAGTCGCCTGCCCCCCTCCCTCCTGGCAGGCCAGAGCCCTGGTCTCCCCCCCTCTGTTTGCCAGCATTCCCATGAGCCACGTACATGTGCCAAGCGCACCCTTATTTTTATTTCTAATCCAAATTAGAGTAAATGGTGATTTCAGAGGCAAAAAGGACCCTTTTATTTGAGTCTTGAGACTGTCCTGCTTTGGATTAAAATGGAGTCTGCTCCGGTCCCCCAGCAAGCAGCTCTTAGGATTCAGTTTGTGGAAGCAGATGAGATTCTGAAAAGAGATGGAGCTTAAACCACCGCCCCCCCCCAAAAAAACCCAACAACCCTGTCTCCTTAAGTCCAGCCTTGGCAGCTGGATACTCTGTCATTCATTACAGCCGAGCCGTTTAAACACTGCTAGTTTCTGACTAATACCCAGAAGACATGGAATAAGATTTCTGAGATGATAAATGCTCCCTTTCTTATCTTTTGATCTTTGGAAGTCGAAATTTTCAAGGAAAAAGGGCTCTGCAGCAAGATGACCATAAATCTCCTTGTGTTTACAACGGAGGCTGACCAGAGGAGTTTATGAAGTCTGTAAAGGGTTTGATGTATATCTAACTGTTACATAAAGTCAATACTTTGGAAAGAACCAGACGATAAATACTCTACAAGAGGCAATATTTCTATCACGGGGAAGGCGATCGCATAAAGATTAGGGGAGCTATTTCAATATTGCATGTCTGTCTGCCATAAGGAGACGTGGCTTCTTTCTCAGAGCCATGCTGGGGTGGGGGTGGGGTGGAGAGAGGGCCACCTTCCCCAGAGAAGACTTGTTCTTCTCCAGCTGCTGGAAACAAGTCACTAAGAAAGTCACCATCATATCAAGACTGAGCCGGCAGCTCCCACTGCCAGAAGAGACTCCTGGGTAATTGTAGGGTGGTCCAGGGGAAGATGGGCTCATTTAGTCAAATATCCATCTCTTTTTCTAACATCATACTCAATGTCTGGGAACCAAAAAATTGACTCAATTTAACATTATTGCTATTAATGATGATAATAGCTAACATCTCTATGGCCTTTTAAGATTTTACAAATATTGTTTTAATATTGTATTACATATTACGCACAAATATATATACATATTTATTTGTATATGTATATACATATTTACAAATGTTACAATAACCCTGAAAGATGGCTACTCTAGTTATCTGCATCTCTTCACAAGAACTGAAAGCAGCCTCAGAGCTCAGCCCTCCTTCCCAGTATCTGAGCGATACTGTATCTGTCTCTGTATCTGTCACACACCTGGCCAATGTTCCCAGAGATCAGAACGCCGCCCCTCTGGAGGCAGCCCAGCCTACTCTGGGATAGTTCGATTTATTTATCAGCTTGTACAAGGGCATTCATTTTTTTATGTATTTCCATATTGGGAGAGAAAAATCATAAAAAAGGGGGAAAAAAAGGGAGGTTTCACTGCTTCCTTCAAGTTGCAGCTAAAATCCCTCCTTCTCCAGCACGCCTTCCCTGATTTCCTTAATGCTGGTGCTTTTCCTCTCCTGATAAGTCCAACTTATTATGTCCCTATATTTTATTGGTATGCATGGTGTCTGCTCCATTTGAATGTAAACTTCTTGAGGACAGAGACTATCTTGTATCTTTTTTTGTATTTCTAGCCTTTAGCCAGGCCCACAAAAGAAAAAAAAAACAGAATAAAGAAAATAGCCTACTTCTATCCACATTCAGTCTTCGTAGTTCTCTCTCGGGCTGTGGATGACATTTTCCAACCCAGGTTTATTGGGAGTGCCTGGGAGCACTGAAATGCTGAGAAGAGCCAAGTCTGTCCCAGCTGACCATTGCACACTCTTGCTCTTGTTATGTTAATGTTCTAGCTCTGTCCCAGCTGACCATCACACACTCTTACTGT
>JAJPUD010008814.1:0-44965 GCA_023553655.1 Myrmecobius fasciatus | reverse complement strand
CCAGCAATGAGGAGGGGAGGGGTACCAGCAGTGAGGAGGGAGGGGTATCAGCAATGAGGAGAGGAGGGGGCAGAAGTTCTGTGGGGAGGAAGGAACATTTCTCTTGCTCTGTCCTGTGAGGCAGAGGCAGGCTTCCTCCCCAGGGGATGCCCCACTGAGTGTGCAGTCCTTAATGGAGTGGCCTTCTGGGGCCATCCTTGGACTACCCCCCCCCCCAAAGAGAGGGGCAGCCTGGAGTCAGACCTACTGAGCAGCTGCTCTTCAGGCATCCTGCAGAGGGCTCAGAGAGTCCAGAGCCTCACTGTCCTTGAGGATAAGGAGATCCAGGGGGTCCTTCTGAGGGGAGAGGCTTTGAGATGGAGTAAAACTGGGGCCACGAGCTCAGGACATGCTCAGATGCCCCCTCCTCAGAAAGCCTTCTCAGACCATCCCTTCATATCCCTAAGCCATGGACAGTCTCTGCCCCCCCCACCATAATCCCTAGTTCTTCAGGACAGCTCTTTCAGCAGCTCCAGCTTTCTCAGGAGTCTGAGTTTTCCTAATGGTTATATCTACTCTCCCCAGAAAGATCGAGCTTCTCCAATGTCTCACCCCTTTTACTCTCTCTCTCTCTCTCTCCCACAGGACCTGACACAGGAAAGAACCAGATTTAAACTTCCTCTGCCATCCCACTGCCCTCTCAGGACATCCCACTGACCACTCAGGCCATCCTGCTGCCCCTCCAGGCTATCTCTCCATGCCATCTTCCCCTGGCCCTGTCCCCCCTTCTTTCCACTTCTCTGTAGCTCAGGTCCCTTCCCTGGTTATGACTTCCCAATCAGTGTCCCCAGTAGAAGAAAAGCTCTTTCTTTTCTATCCCCAGAATTCAGCACAGTGACTCATATACCATAAGTGCCTAATAAATGCTCTTGTTCCTTCACACATTCATGAATATACAGTCTCTGATCTGACTGAGCCCACAAATGGGATTCCTCCCACTCGGTGTGTTCCAGGGCCTCGGAGCGTCACATGACAGGCTAACATCTCCGGAACACTCCTGGCCACTGTCTACCGTCTTCCCTGTGGGAATATCCCGACACCCTCGAGCCAGGGCTCCGGGTCACTCTGTGGAGAGTTTAGCCCGCATTTGGGACCATCCTGTCGCTGAGTCATGGGTCGGGCGGCACCCCCAGTTAGGAGCAGTCTTCATTGATGGCTAGAGGTCAATCTATGTCAAGTCAATGAGCATTTAGTGTGTGAGAGACAGACAGACAGACACACAGACAGATCCGTACATGGAGGCCGGTGACTCAGGGGCAAGGTCCGAACTTAGACGCAATTTGTATGGCAAGTGACTTCCCCTCCCTCACCTCTAAAAGGACGACAGCCACATCCTGCTGTGTTGAAAGCTTCAGGGGACTTGGGCATGGAGCTGGGATGCTGGGGGCTCCCCGAGCGATGGCTCACGGGCACTGGACCTCCGGCCACCAGAGATGGGTAGGGCTTTATGAGCACATCAGCAGGGAGGAACCGATCTGGACTCAGGTCCAAGGTACTCTGTGCCCCTGAAGCGCATCCGCGTGACTCAGCCGTCCCTCCTGCCCTTCCCGGAGCACCTGAGCGGGCCACTTCAGGCTGAGGATGGGAAGTTGTGGGCTGGCTGGCTGCTGCTTGGAGGGCGATGGCAGCCATCGCCAGGAGGTGCCTTTGTTCCCAGGTCTGGTGGGACCGGTAATTACCAGCTCTCCTTGGTATGACGAGTTCATTATCTGAACGCAGAATTTTACTTCCCCCAGAAGGCGGGCCCTCTGAATTTGTGACCGACTGGGTGAGATAAAAATCTCATCTTCAATGGGCTGCTAATATTCTTCTTAATGGCTACTTTTAAGGAGTCTTCCCTGGAACTGTTGTTAATCACGTTAAAAAGTATCGGATATGCAATTTCTCTTAATTATGTCAAAATATTGGTTGTTTCTTTTCTTCCCGGCCCTGGGCTGGCTGGCAGTAATTAAAGGCCTGGTTGGGCAGGAAGGGGGAGGGAGGAAGGGCTAATAACCAATGATTTACACCCTGATTGGCCAGGCTCTCTTTCAGATTTCACATTCTGCCCAAGTCCAAAGTCATTCTCCACGCGCATCGTTCCATTCATGAAGAGATGTTTTGTCTTCCACAAATGGGAGTAATTACTTCCCTCTCCCAAGCAGCCCCAGAACTGTCTGTCTGTCGGCTAATAGAACAGTTGTCACGGGCCCATAGAGCAGGGAGGATGTACTTGTGTGTTTGCCACAGGTAGTGCCAGGTACGCACGCCCATGGGGACCCTCTCGGTGCCGCCCTTTCTGGGAGAAGCTGGTCCTTCTCTCCCCCATGGGCTGCACTAAGTGTGGTACCACTCGGGACCAATGGGGACCAGCCAGTCCATGATGCACTAAAGAGCTCTAAGAAAGGTTACGCCACAGAAGGTTTTGAACTGGAGCCTGGGTCAAGTTGGCCCGGGGGGGTGCTGTGTGTGTGTGTGTGTGTGTGTGTGTGAGAGAGAGAGAGAGAGAGAGAGAGAGAGAGAGAGAGAGAGAGAGAGAGACAGACAGACAGACAGACAGACAGACAGACAGACAGACACTCTTGGGGCTAGGAAGTCAGCACGTTCTGGAGTTCCAGTGTCCTATAATGGCCAGCCTTGGAAATCACACCAAGCCTGGAATAGGTAAGAAAGAGCAAGAGGAGGGAGTCACAGCATCTCAGGAGGGTCCGGAGAGAGCAAAGAGAGAAGGTGATGAGCAAGAATCTAATCAAATCCCACATTCTCTGATCCAGGCAGGACTAGGAAGAAGAAGGATTCAGAGACAGTGCTGTGGTCAAGGGTGCTGCTGTCCCTGATCTTGTGACATCATGACTCTCACAGTCCACTCTATGTTCTCAGGACCTCACGCTGCTCCCAGCATGGCCCAGATTATCCAGAGAGGCACAGCATGCGGGAACAGAAGTATGATGGAATGAATCTGGAATGGCAGATCCCGGACGCCACATTGCTTTCCCAGGAGTTTCCCCTCCTTCCAGGAGCAAAACCAGCCAGGAGACAGAAGGCACCCCACAAATCGGCTGTCCCTCCCCCAATACAAAGGGGGAGCCTCTGCTCGCCAAATAGAGATAAAGATTGCCCCAAACCTAATGATTCCCCAGCGCTGATTATCACTTGTTAGATTCTATGCTCAAAGGGCTTTAGAACTGTGCATCCCTTCGATCCAGCAGCGCCATTACTAGTTCTGTATCACAAAAAGGAAACAGACCCATGCATACAAATATATTTATAGCAGTTCTTTTTCTGGTGGCAAAGAATTGGAAACTGAGGCGATGCTCACCAATTGGGGAATGGCTGAGGAAGTTGTGGGATGTTGTTGTGATGCAATATTATTGTGCTGCAGGAAATGATGTGCAGGATGCTCTCAGAACAAACCCAGACCGACTTACATGAACTGAAGCAAAGAGAAGTGTTCAGGACCAGGAGAACAATGCATACAGTAACACTATCACATGGTGACCAACCGTGAATGACTTAGCTATTCTCAGCAATACAATGATCCGAGACAGTCCCAACAGACTTAAAATGAGAAGTTCTATCCCCCTTCAGAGAAAGAGCATGGAGGCTGAAAGCAGATCGAAGCAGATTTTTTGTCAGTCTGAATTTTCTTTCACAATATGACTAATAGGGAAATGTGTTTTTTTTTATAACTGCACACGTATACCCTATATCAAATTGTTTGCTGTCTCAGAAAGAGGGAAAGAGAGGATGTGGAACTCAAATTTTTTTTAAAAATCAAATGTTGAAAATTGTTCTTACATGTAATTAAAAAATATCAGAGAACTCATCAGTCTGAAGGCTCGGGGAGGGGAAGGGTGGGAGCTGATTGCCTGACAATGATTTTAAAAGGCCAGATTTCACAAGGTGTGAACCCTGATTCTGCCCCCCTGGGTGATTTTGAGAAATTATTTAATGCTGAATATATTCATCTGTAAAAAGGAGTCATAGCATCAGGGACCTTTGAGTTCTTCATCAGTGATATCGATGAAAGGGTAGTCCAAGACCTGACCCATAAGTAAGCATGGGAAGCTTGGAAAGACACTGAACATGGATAAAAAGTGGGGCGCAAAGCTGCTTAGGAGAAGTGGGAGCTGAGCTTCTGCTTCCAAGCCCAAGATTCTCTTTCATCCCTATGTTCTGCCTCATGCCTGAGTCATGGCCCTGACTCATCCCTACACAGAGCTGAGGGCAACACTAGGGCAGTGGAAGGAGGCAGAGAGTGGATGAGCCCGGTGAGAAACAGGGGTTGGGGGCAAGTGAGAACAGGATGTTTCAGAGAGCTGCAGGGCAGGAGGTGGGCTGGTCAGAGGTGGGGGTCCCGCTGGGAGCTGCCTTGGGTCAGGAGAGCTGGAGAGACATGAGGGAGAAAGCTTACAGGGGAATGAAACCAGAGTCCTACCAGAGCAGACAGTGTGGACAGTGCCAGACTCCCCATGGAGGCAATTACGGATCCAGCAGAGGATGGAAGTAAAGTGTGAGTGTTGGAGCCAGACTGAACCCCCAAAGTCACAGAACAAGAAGATTAAAGGGGAAGAAGGGGCCTCAGTCCAGTTGCTGTGATGTCCCTGGCGTCAGTCGCCGGCCTAAGGTCTTAGCATCAGCCTTCTGACTCCTAGTGGAAAGACCAGGACTATGGTGGGGTATCGGCTCTGGCAGCCTGAAAGTTGCCCTCAGGTTCCTCATCTGTAGAATGAAGAGTTTGGGCTCTGAGGGCAGCCAAGTCAAGAAGCGTTCAATATCCAGCCCTGGGTTACTGAGACACTGGTGAGGGGAGGAGATCTCGTGAGCACAGGTATGGTTCCTGTTGCTTCCATGCAGGTCCTTTCTGTTCCAGCTCCTCAGTGGTCCCAGGACCATCCTCTTCCCACCATCTCCTGGTTAAGAAGTGCTGAGAGCAGCAGCTTCCCAAGCAGAGGCTCTGGCTTTAGACAGTCCAGACACGGGGAAAGAGCCAGGCAGTGGGATTGCGGAAGCCCGAGTTCTTACTCTGGTTCCTCCTAGACTGAGGTGTCCAACCACATGCAAGGGGCTGTGTGTCCTTGAGCCTCAGTTTCTTCACTTGTAAAATTAGTCTCCAAGGTTCTCTCTTGATGGAAATTCTGTAGACTTTTCTGAGCTTCCACTTCCCTCTTGGTAAAGTGCTGCTGAGGGATGCACTTTCCTCACAAGTGTGGTCTGAGCACCAGGTGAGTTCGTGTCTGTCGACCAGGTGAGTTTCTGTCTGTCAAGGGCTTGATATTCTTAAGGGGCTAGATCAATGGAAAGGAGCCTGATTTATCTCTTCCTCCTCTCCCCCACCTCCTGCTCCTCTCTTTCTTTTCTTTCCTCTTCCTTTCCCATTTTCCTTCATGGCAAATGTAGGGAATGAGCATAAGTAGCCTTTGACCTCAGCTCATGAGAAGGGTACTAGGTCATCCCCATCTTGGCTGGTGGGGGACCAGAGACCTTCAGAATTTACTTTCTAGCAGCCTTGAACCCTTCTGAAGAAAAGAAACAATCTCAAGAAGGGTCCTGAACACTTAATTGACCAGAGGAGCTTGAATGAGCACAAGTGCAGTTAAAGGGCTTGCTTACTGCAGGACTAGGAGCCAGCCCCACAGCCCAGCTCACGGGAAGAACCAGCAGAGACCCTGTTTCCTTGAGATGACTGCTCTCTAGGGCTTCATGGCTCCCCTCCCTGATTCTCAGAGGGCTGGGATGAGGGGGTCAGAATCGGGGCTGCTGGCCAAAGTCCCCTCCATCCCCTACCCCCACTGACTCAGCGTCACTGAGCATGTCCCTTGGGATTGAACATCAATATACCCCCAAATCAATAAACATTTATTAAGTGTCCACTCTGTCCCAGACACAGAGCTGCACACTGGAGACACAAACTCAAAAAGAAGAAAGACAGTTCGTGCCCCAGGGGGCTTGCAGTCTGATGGAGGAAGACACAGAAGGAAAGAGGGAAGGGACTTGATGAGGGAGGGTGGAGAAGAAGGGGATGTCCCAGAGCGATGCAGCCGGGTGGGAGAGAACTTCTGAGCTGAGCTCTCTCTTTAAATGGAGGTTCGTGGCTCCTCCCTGATTTATCTGAATTTTTTATGAGTACTTCTTGCTTTTCCATCGCCCGCTTTCCCCAATGTCTCTCCCTCCTATCACTGCAAAAACCATTCCTTGGAAAGAATAAGAAAGGGGAGAAAAAGCAGCTCCGCCGAGCCAGCCCATGAATCCGACAAAACCTGATGCTAGAGACAGTGGCAAGTGCATCGGAACCAGCCTCTGACCTGAGCAGGGCTGGAGCCAAACTAAGCAGGCTAGAGACAGAAGAGGCAGGACACGAGAGAAGTTTAATAACTCCAAGGTGAGGAAAGCCCTTGCCAGCAGAAGCCTCCCTTCCTGAGGAGGAGGGCTTCACATGCTAGGCAAGGGCAGTGCTTTATACCCATAGTGAGCAGGACCATGACATGACCATTCTCAGCTGTTCCCACAGCGGGGTTCCTGCATGCACAGTCCTGTGGGAACTGTCTCCAAGTCGACTGCCTCACAGACACCACAGAAGCAGAGCTAGCATGGCAGGAACAGGAGTGCAGTACTTGGCTGGGTTCACTTAGCTGTTGCACAGGAACAAGGATTGTGAGCGTTTCAGGAGGCGCGATGGATGACTCTCAGGGCCCTGGAAAATAGGGAGAGCTCGATCCCTCAGCGAACGCCCAGTGCTGATCAAAGCAATAACTTTGCCAGGCTGAGATCATCCAGAGTGCAAAGGACTGTTGTTATACCAAGCTCAAACAAGCTCTAGATGAGGTAAATCAGAAGGAATCACAGCAGAAGGGCACCGGGATTAAGGGGGAGTGGAGAAAGGCTTCTTGGAGGAGATGGGATCGTAGCTGGGACTTGAAGGAAGCCAGAGAAGGTGGACGTGAGAAAGAAGAACCTTCCAGGAACGGGGGACAGTGAGTGAAAATGCCTGGAGTTGGGAAATGGGGTGTCCTGTTCCAGGAATGGTCAGGAGGCCAGATCCCTGGATCAAAAAGGATGTCTTGGGGAGTAAGGTGCAAGAAGACTGAAAAGGGAGAGTGAGTGGGGGGGGGTGCATATGTGTGTGTGCATGTGCATGCATGTGTGTGACAGCAAGTGTGTGCATGTGGGTGTGTGAGCAAGTGTGTGTGCATGTGTGTGAGCATGTATGTGAGAGTGAATGTGAGTTGTACATGAGTGTGTAAGTGTGTGTGTGTTGTGAAGGATTTGAATGGCAGAGGATTTCTATTTGAACACTGGAGTTAATTGAGTAGGGGGAGGAAATGACACAATCAGAATTGTGCCTCAGGAAAATCTCGCTGGCGGCTGGATGGAGGATGGCCTGGAGTCCGGAGAGATGTGAGGCCGCCGCCAGCACTCCCTGCGGCTGTTGCAGCAGCCCAGGGGTGAGAGGATGAGGTCCTGCCCAGGTGGGGACAGGATCAGAGCAGAGAAGAGAGAATATACAGAGTATGCTGCAAAGTACAGAGAAGGACCTGTCCACAGATCATATGGCAAGAGAGAGTGACAAAGAGAAGGCGAAGAGCCAGATGGCAAGCCTGGGGGACCGGGAGGATGCTCTCAGCAGTAACGGGGATGTGCAAAAGAGGACAAAGTTTAAGGGAACAGTGACAAGTCCAGTTCTGGATTTGCTGAGTTTGTGACGACCATAGAGCATCCTGTTCGAGATATCAAACCCACATTTGCCGATGGAGGTGAGCAGAGGTCAGGGCTGGGGAAGTATCTGAGGAGCATCACCATAGTGACGATAATTGGATCCATGGGAACTGATGAGATTATCAAGTGAAATGGCAGAGAGGGAGAAAAGAAGGAGAGTCCATCCTGCTTTTGTCACTGCTGTTCTTTCCACTTCTCTTTTTCTGGTAGCTCTGCTTACTTCACTCTTTGCCAGCCCATAGCAGTCTTCCCTTATATCTCTCCGTTCTGCATGGAAGATGGGACCCTTTTCTGATTTGGACAATTTCATTCACAGAAAGAGGAAGAAACAAAGATGGCTGTGAAACGCCCAGATTATAGTACACGGAGTAAAGAAAGATGAAACCTTCTGTTTCCAGAAATGTAATTTGTGAATAATGAATAGGAGGGCATTGACAGCTCTGGGACTTGAATGTGGAGAACTACTTGAAGACCATGGGACATGTGTATTGTCTAGTTGTAGATTAGCTGCCACAAATGCAGCTTTTTGTTTGTGACCGTGAGTTAGAGGCGAGTAATTTCACACAAAAACCCTTTTTTATATCCATAGGCTTGGTTAAGACTCAGACAGACATCTGAGAAGGACCCTCCGATTTGGGGCCAGGAAAGACTTCTAAAATAGTCTAGACAGTGAACTACCACCAGCTGCCCGGAAGAGCTGGTCTTAGGAAGAAAAAGGCTTGTGGCTCATTGCTAGGAACTGAACTAAGCTTGGAGAGAAACTGAGGAAAGATCGAGTTAGAAATTCAGAAAATCCCTCGAGTCAAGTCTGAGAACAATCTCAGAGCTGCCTCGAGAGGTGCAAACCCCCTCGGCGCCCGGCCATGTCAGCAGACCTGGGAAAGCACTGTGAAAGAAGCCCAGAAGAGTTTTGAACAGAGAAAAAGACTTGCTGGACAGAAAAATAGAGAGGTCCAGAAAAAGGGAAGCTACTGACCGTAAGCTGTTGTGAAAACCGCTCCTTCACAGGACCAGGGCCACCAAGATCTGCAGCCCAGAACTGTGTCACTTAGTGCCCGCGTCCCCCATGCACATTCGGCTCGATTCTGGATCTGTTATTTCTGCCACTCTTCCCAGTAGACACTGTACCAAGTCGGGGGGAGGATGTGTCTCAGATTTATGGGTGAATGTTTACATTATGGCTCCTGCTTTTGTCTTCTATTTAGTAAAGGTTTCTGATTAAGAGATAATGATGTAATTTTGGCTGATTTGTTAAATGTGGAGCACACCCGTGGGGGCTTAGGAACTGCATCTGTGAATTGAATGAGCGTTAGTACACCAAAGTCATTTCTAGCACTCCGGGAGTTATTTGATGGAGTTCTCTGGGAACCCTAAATTTATATAAATTTATTATTTGTGTGGGTACAAATTGGGTAGAGAAAAAAAGAGAATTGGGGGTACATTGCTATTCATTTCCTATTAAAATGCATTAATATTCCAAGTACTACAATTTGTTTAGTCACTTCCAATTTATGAACATCTACTCCTCCTGCCTCCACCCCCCCAGTTTTTTTGTTACTACCAGAGTGCCACATTTTGATATATATTGGGAAGTTACTCTTCTCTGTGATCTCCTTGAGATATACACTTCACAGTGGAATCGCTGGCTCAAAGAGTGTGAATATTTTAGTCAGTTTCTTTACATAATTGCCCTTTTCTTAATCCCTTTTTTAATGGAAGTTTTTGGTTCACTTTCCTTTTAAAATATAATCTGTTCATGATAGGAGTTTTTATTTTTATTTTTTAAATTTTCAGTAGTCTGTCTGGATATGAAAGGAAAATACAGGGAGGTATGAACTGGGAATGACCACAACCAGGGCAGACATTTACCTGGGAAGAAAATGAAGGGGACAGAGAGCATTTCTCCAGCAGGGTGGGCTCCCTTCATCACGTGACTCTGCTTCCTCTATTGGGAGAACAGGCCATTCATTTAACAAGGACAATTCATGCACCAGCTGGACACCATTAATAGGAACAGATCTGAGGCGCCCCAGTGAGAGTTAGGGGAGTCCAGACTTCTGTGCTTATGGAAAACAAGATGAAAGCCCATAAATGAGACCGGCAGCCATTGGAGCCTGCAACAAATGACCGAATTAACTGATGTCTCTTTGTCCCTTTAGGTTTCAAAAGCACTTGGCACAAGTGTGATGGGACGGGTTTTCCATTAACCCAGGAAGCAGCTTCCCTGACATTTGAAGCCATGGGCTTTTCCCGAGGGTTTATTTCTGGGCCCCGCCTCCTGTGACCCTCTGGACGGCTGAACTGCCATTGCTCTGTCTCTCTTGGAGCATCTCTCAAGGGCATTTACCCCAATTAATAGAAAGGTGATTTTTCTCCCCTTCTCATTCTTCAGATTTAAATCTCTTGCAAGACACTGGAAAACTGCCTTTCCTCAGCTCTTGTTAAGCAGACCTTATCCCTGGCCGGGAGCCCGTCCTTTGTGCACTTGAAGTGCGACCCGGAAAGCTGAAGCCGTTCTCAGACTCATCTTTTGGGCCAGTTGTTCATCTCCCACCCCAGCTTTTCTCTTCTGATTCTTTGTGTTCAGTGAGCACCAGGGGTACAAATGCCATCTGTGCCTCATGGCCTTCCTGAACAAGATTCCACTTTCTTTCGCAACGCTTTCTCCGTTCCTTTGTGCCCAAGGGAATCACCAGAAGTGCTTTGACAAGTGTTGGAAGATTTTCTGGGGTGTCTTGTGTACCTGCCCTGGGAAAAGCAGCTTTTCTGACAGACCCTTCCTCCATTCCCCTCAACAGAGAATCTCCAAACACCTTTCCTTATCTCCTCTGCCCCTGACCCTCAATGAACACTCTCTCTCCTGGTGGCCATTGCTTCCTCTCAGATCAGCCAGTTTCCCCCTTCAGAAAGAGCCTAGAATTTAAGCCCCAAGTGACTGTGGTCCTTCTTCCCACGCCTCCTGTGTCACGTCCTTTTGCTTTCCAACCTCCTGACGCACGTCAGAGCTCCCTATGGACTCCGTGGATGCGGGGATGATTCTGCCTCCTTCCCCTTCTCCTTCAGCTCACGGTGATCTCTGTCAATTTTTCCTCAGCTTCTTTCAGATTTCTCCAAGTTTGATTCTCTAGGCTTGCGGCTTGCCTTCTTCCCAAGTCCCAATCACCTCCACAATTTCCTGACCTTATTATGTCAAGCTCACCTTCTTCTCCCTACGCTTCTGCTACAGAAGTGGAGAGGTGCACTGGAGATGAAGGTGAAGGAGGAGATGATTGATCTCATAGCCTCAGAGGAGATGAAAGGAAGGGAGGGCCAGAAGCAAAGGCCAGCCAAGTAAAATGGTTTACACAGTTCTCTCCTGGGCAGAGGCTGGCTTAGACTCCCTGCACTGAGTAATGATGGGGAGCACTGGTGAGATCAGCTCAGCTCAGCTGCACTTTAGGGAGGCTGGGACAGCAGCTCAGGCCTCATCCTGCCCCCTCCACTTCCTTCCCCTATCCAGCAGTCTTCCCTGAGCCCAGAGAACTCCCCTTTCTGGAGCAGCTTGGGGGGGGGGTTGCCTTTCCTTTTAAGACCGGCATGGGCTGTAGCTGCTTCTCGCATGCTGCAGAGCTAATTCTCTGACGGGACATTTTTTCCCAGTCCCTGACATTTGGCACAGAAGGTTTTTCTTCCTTTTTAATCTCACTGCCTTCAGAAGTCGAGCTTTGGGAATTGGGGGAAACTAGCTTCCATAAGCCAGCAAGCCTGAGAAGAACTTCATTATAATTCCTCCGTCTCTTTCATGCCCAGCGTTTGAAATGAGTCAAGATTCCCCTCAGCCTTATTCCTTGGACAAAGGAGAAGCTAAAGACTGGATCTGATGGTTCCTGACTGGCCTAGTGACGAGCTCGGGCTGCTTTTATAGCCGGTACCCAGCGCGCATTTCTGGGCTTATCACCCCTCACACACACGGCACACTCAAGCCGCCAGAAGTCCATCTCTGGTCTCCTTGCCTGAAATACACCACCATCTGAAATACACAAATCTTTGCATCCCAGAATTCCTAGCTTTCTTCGAGATTCAGATGAAGCTCACCCTCCACCCCCACAGTACAGCATCCTCTCGGGGCCAATCTTTCAGCCAGCACTGGATCTGATGGACTGGGTTGCCAGAAGAGTAGCTTGCCACCTCAAGTTCTAGGAGGTAATAATTAGGGCTGAATTTTAAGTATAGCTCCCTAAAATGTGTCCTTCCCATGAAGGATCAGCTAGTGGCCACAAGTCAGCTCTTAGCAAGAGCATCAAATCAAATGTCACAGCAGAGCAGAAACTACAAAGTCATGTCTCCGGAACCCCGAGGCACACTTTTTCACTGATACCCAGAGTCCAATGGAGTACGGCGGTAATGTGGCACGCATATAGGGTACATATGTGGCAGGTGGCTAACTCCTCCCTCCTGCTATGGAGTCCTATGAAACCGCTCTTGGATGCTCTTGGGTGACTTGTTTGATTGTGGTCCAACTCTAGAAGTCACATATCTTGAAGCTGCTCCCTCCCTTTGTTTACTAAAAGAGAAGCGTCCTTCAAGGACACTCAGGGTTGGAGGGCATGATCTGGAGGAGGATCTAACAAGGAAGACAGAGAAAGAGTGATCAGAGAGGGAGGAGGAGAATCCGAAGAAGGGGAATGTCTTAGAAACCTAGAGAGAAGGAGGTGATCCACGTGTCAAAGATTGGGACAGGTCTAGGAGAATGAGGGCTGAGAAAAGGCTGCTGGGTTTGACACTGAGGAGATCATAAGTAACTCTGGAGAGGGCAGTTTTGGTGGAATGGTGAGGTCAGATTGTAGTGTTAAGAAAACTGAAGGAAAGAAAGTGGAAACATCTATTATAGATGGTCTTCTCAGGAAGTTTAGTCACACAATGGGGGAGAGGTAGGGGGTGAAAAGCTAGAATGGGGACGTGAGAAATCTTTTAGAATGGGAAAACATGGACAGTGTAGACAGGGAGAGAGTGAAGGACAAGTGAGATAGGAGTGAGAGACTGGACAGTCTGTTGGAAGAGACAGGATGGAGGGGAATCACTCTTGTCAGCAGAGGGTTTTGCCAAAACAAGGGGAAAGGCCAGCTCTTCATGGGAGCCCAGGCTGAAGGAGAACACAGTGACAGGCGGCATGTACCTGTGAGATGTACCAACAGCGTGCTGAATCTCCCGGCTGCAGAGCCCCCAAGGGCAGTGACTGAGCCCTTTAAAGTCCCCGCTCAAGTCCTCATTTGCCCATAACCAGGAGGCAGAGGAGAAGAACTCAGGAAAGCAGGGGATGTTGTGGGTGCCATTATGTAGCATGGAGGCTTTTGCTTTCCCCGAGTTCCCTGAGTGAACTCCATGGGCCAGGTAAGAAGTCAGAAATGGAATCCCCTTCATCCCTTGTTCTCTCTGGGCTATGTTCTGGGCTTGCCTTGCCCCAGGCCCGGGGTCTTTGTCAATAGTCCCAGCCTTCCGAGAGGCTGAAATTTAGGGAGGGAGTGCCAACCTCATCACCCACTCCAGCCCCACCCCTGGAGCAGCCAGAGGGGTCACTATGAGGTTGATGCCCCGGGCAAGGAAGCTGTTGCAGGGATTGGCTGCTTAGCCTCCGTTTTCCAGCCTGAATTTTGTCTCATCAATAAAAGATGGGGTTTACTCAGAGCAGGCCCAGATGAAGAACAGGTGCAGCCTGCTCTCATTTCTTTCTCTTTAATTCCTGTTTATGAAAAAAGACAAGAGAGTTTGAAAATTAATTATTCCGTATTTTCCAAGCAGGAAGGACCGCTTACTCATTTTAACCGGCGCTTTTCTCTGGTCGCTGATGCTCCACATCCTATTAATTTGGGTAAATATTAACAAACCCATCTGTATTCCGGTTCCCAGCAGGAGCAGTGAGTGCACCCCTCCTCCCCGGGGGACGGTAGGCTCCAGGCTCTGGGCCTCCGGAACTCACTTTCTTTTCACTGAACATTTTACTCTGAAATGTCAAAGCCTCCTCTCCAGGAGCCAAACTCTAGGCTGTCAGAGCTGCCTTTCTGCTGCCTCTTTCAAATGTCAGTCCGCCTATGGGGGGAAGAGGGACTCTCTTCCCTTATTAATCTACCTTAGTCATTGGTGCAGTCACTGTCCTGGGTCCCTTGGCTATTATCCCACCATCTCCGAATCATCCATTTTCCAAGGTTCAGCATGAAGGATGCTGCTTCTGTTCCTGGTGGTCCTCTGTCCCCTCGATCCCGACCTGAAAGACTCTCTCTCCCTATTCTGAGTCTCAATGACATTCCGAATTTGTCTTGTACCTACCTGGAGGGGTTCAGAAAGCCTTCTCTGATCTCCCCCTCATTGGAAGAATCTTTTCTTGCTCGATGCTTGCCAGAGGGCCGGGTTCAGGTGCAAACTGCCTCTTCTGTCCAGTTGTCAGCTCCCTGAGGGCAGAGATCATGAATACTTAACTTCACATCCAACACACAGTAAATGCTTGAAACTGAAACAAATCTTTCCTGGCTTGAATTGGGTGAGACCAAATTGAATAGGGAGATACACGTAAAATATTACCATTGGGTAATATTGCTTCCCAGGGACAATACGGGTGAGCCATGGCAAGGCAGCAGTAAATGTGAAAAAGATCTGAGGGTTTGGGTGAGCCACAAGCTCAGCGCAAGTCAGCACCCAGATGTGGCTGCCCAGGAAGCCAAAGAGCTCATGAGAGATGTCTGCCATGGAGGGATAACGTGCTCTGTACCTCTGCCCATTCCAGGAGCTGTCCTGTGGAAATCAGAGGGAGGAAAAGAGGGAGGGAGGGATCCCATCGGGATAGACTGACTATGCCTGTGGTCCCATAGACCTTACTGAAAAAGAAAGTAGCACCTGGGAGAAGAAGTGAGAGCTGTGGGGACACAGCTGGTGAAACGGGTCTCAGCCCACCCCCACCCCCCGAAGTAAATGAAGGGCATGAGCTGAACCAATGCCGGGCAGCCACTTGTTCCAGGGATGTGAGAAGAGAGGGGAGGGACACTGGGTGGGCAGCCTGGTTTAGCATTTCTCAGGGTGGGGGGTTTTCTAACTCCATCCGGTCCTTGCTGGCAAGCCTACAGAATCCTGTCAGATGCAAACCCAAGGAACTGATCAAAATGGCTGATTTAAGAGAAAAAGTCAGCAGACACAAAAACCTGAAGCCTACCAGGAGCTTCTCAGTCTCGGGCTTCCCTGCCCAGCTCTGAGACCACTTTCTCCTTCTCCTCCTCCTCCTCCTCCTCCTCCTCCTCCTCTTCCTCCTCCTCCTCTTCCTCCTCTTCCTCCTCCTCTTCCTCCTCCTCCTCCTCCTCCTCCTCCTCCTCCTCCTCCTCTCCTGCTGCTGCTGCTCTTCCTCTTCCTCCTCCTTCTCTTTTCCCTCTCCCCCCTTCCTCCCTTCCCTCCTCCCTCTTTTCCATCCATGCGGTCAGAAGCTGTGAACTTGCCTTTGCTCTTCTGGCCCAGGGACCGAATGGAGGCTGTGGGATCACGCGGCCAGTTTGGAGCGCGCTCTGCCACCGCTGGGCTTCTTTCCCAAGCTGACAAACGTAGCTCGTTAGGGCTGATGAAGACGAATGGCTGAGTTCATGGGAGTTCACCTGCTAAGTGTGGCCTCCTGGTGAGCGCAGAGCTGCTGGATGGATGGAAGTGTCTCCCTCTGCTCCCTCCCTCCCTCCCTGCAGCTCACAGAGGCGGGCCAGGGTCCCGAAGCACAGCTTCTCTAAGGAATGGAGAGAAGGAGAGAAGAAGCGCGCTCCTTCCCCTCCAGCCCACCCAACACTCATTGTTCTCGGGTCCAGGGGTGGAAAGCCCCTGACAAAAGCGGGTGGCCCCGTGGGGGTAACTGTGACCACATCTCCTGACGAAAGGCTCAGGCGCGGGACTGGCCAGTCCCAAGGAGGAGATGGAGGCATTTCCCAAAGTTTGGCTGTGACTCCGGCCCAGAAAGCTGGCGGAGCTGTCCTCCCACCCCCCTCTGATTGACTCACCTGCCTCTGATTCAGTCGGGCCACAGACCACGTGGCCCCAGCCAGCGAGGGGTACCGCGCACGCTCACACAGCGCTTGGAGATCTCCACCCACCCACAGGTGGCTCCTTCATTTCCGAAGGGCTCTCATTTGGGGAAAGGATTTTCTTGCGCTGAGCCCCAGGGCCCTCTTCGGACCCACAGTGTTCCCAGTCCTGCCCTTTGGCATCCAATAGAACAAGTCTAGTCACCGCGTGGGGGTGGGGGAAAGGAGGAGGACCAAGCCCTCGCCGAGTGCCTCCTACGCGCTGGGCTCTGTGCGCAGCCCTTTGTCACCCTGCGAACAAGGCCATGCTGCTCCACTGAGCTGTACTTTCCATTTAAAAAAGGATTGGGGGAACCCGCATTTCAGCACCCCCAGTTCCTTGGCGACCCTCTGCATCTGACACTATGAGTCTGAGAAGTGTCCGTGGGTTCCCAAGACTGCCCGCTTAAGGGTCCGAGACCCCCGAAGGACAAGAAACCCTGTTGTCCAAAGACTACCACGGGATCTAAGAGGACTCTGCCTCCGGAAGGCCCTTGATCTCTTCGGCTAGTTACTGTCAGAGTGGAAAATGAGCGGAGCCCCCTCTCCCCTAGCCAAGTCCCCGGGTAATTAGCCCTGACTGCCACCGGGGTCCTCGTCCCTCCCATGAGAGTCCTCCCTTGAAGCCCGCGGCGGGCAGGGTCCTCCCCTCCCCAGCTGTGCCCCCGGTGCCCAGGCTGCCTCCTTCCCCTCGGGTCTCTTTCCCCTTTGCTCAGAGCAGTCTGGCGCTGCATCCCCTGCTCGCCCTCTGCAGCCATCACTGTGTGACCGGCCACCTTCTCGTGCCCCCAGGCTCAGCTCGGAGACCCTGTCTGGGTCAGCGGTGTCTTGGAGCGCCACGCACATGGCGGCTTGTTTCTGGCCCCTCCCTCCTCTCTCCTTTGAGAGCGCTCGTTAGGACTGTCAGAGAACGGTGATGGAGAGCTGGCTCTATGTAGGGCATCGCGCCTTTGCCTGCGTATTCCCAGCAGCTCATTAAAATGCACTCGATGCCCAGATTGAGTCACGAGCAAGTGGAAAGTGCAGAGGAGACGGGGCAGAGGAGAGGGGAGATGGGCAAATGGAGGGCGCCCACTGCCACACTCCCTGGACCCTCAGACCCCCAGCTGCGGCCTCTCCCTGGCCCTGGTGCCCACACAGGCGGGCACAAGGGCCCCTTAGCAGTGCCCCAAGGTGGACGATTCCCTCCTTCCCTTGCCCCACATGTCCCATCTCGGTTTGAATCTGCAGCCCCGGTGGCAGCAGGAGCTGCTTGCTCCCTAGCCCACCCACTGAGGGTGCTCAGGGTGTGGGAGGAGCAGGGAGCTTGCGTCCTGACCTTGGAGTCAGGAGGACCTGAGTTTAAATCCTGCCTCAGATACTTCCTAGCTGTACAAGCCACTTCACGTCTGTCTGCCTCAGTTTCCTTCCCTGTAAATAATAGCACTTCCCTCTTGAGCCTGGGAGAGACCCCTCTTTTCTCTTATTTCTCTCTGGATGTGGAGGCATTTTCCATCCCAAGTTTATGGCGACTGCCTCAGATCACGTGTTTCTGGGAAGAACGAAGTCTCGCAGTTGATCGTCACCCAGTCTGCCGCTGCCGGGGGCAACGTCCTCCCGCTTCTGCTCGCTTCCCTCAGCTTCCGTTCGTCCGGGTCTGTCCGGGCTTGAAAAGCGCCGTGTGAATGCCAGCCATTGTCCCAGAAAGGCCTGGCGCTGAGGCGGGTTCGCCCCTTTTGATTTGGACACGTGCGGACCCTCTGCGAGTGGTTCTGCTGGGCCCAGCCTGGTGAAGGGCTCCCTTTCTGAAAACTGCTGAGCGGCACCCGGTGTCTTCCACACTAACCAACCAGAGCTCAAGCATGGGGGCTAGGGAGGACTTTCTCCCCCCACCCAGGACCCCAGGCCCGTCGTCGCCCAGGACCCCAGGCCCATCGTTGCCCAGGACCCCAGGCCCGTCGTTACCCAGGACCCCAGGCCCGTCGTTACCTAGGACCCCAGGCCCGTCGTTACCCAGGACCCCAGGCCTGTCGTCCCCCAAGACCCCAGGCCCATCATCGTCCATGAGCAAGCACAGGGCCCTTCTGTCTGCTGCCTCGGTCTCTGTTGTGTTTGCTCCTCCTTTCTTTTGGGAGAAGGAAACTAGGGACACCGCTCCCCCTTGGAACCTTCAGGAGGTCAGAGGGGTGAGCCGACTGAAGTGCAGCAGCTGGGGTCCAGGGGAAGTCTTCCCAGAGCCAGAAGGGGGGAGCAACCCCGGATGCCCTGTGTGCCCCAGCTGAAGACTGCCAGGGGGCAGGGCATGGTTCATCATCCCCTAGCTGGGGAGAATTCAGAGGCGGCTTCCTCAAAGCTCCTGAAGGGGAGCGTGCCATTGGTCAGCCACAAAAATGGTCGTCTCCACAGCGATTGTCCTAAGTCTCAAGGCCAGCTCTCTCAGTTGTAAGGGTTTTAGTCAATTCTGCCTGATTAACTCCAGCCTTGTGGCGGAAGGTTACGCAGCTTGTAAAATTAATTTTAAATGGTGGCAAAAAAGAACTCAAGCGCGTGTGGAGGAGGGAGCCCCGGTTCCCAAGCAAGCAGGAAGCTGCCAGTGAATGCAATCAGCAGGACTCAAGGGGACCATGCCCATGACTCAAGGGAACCCTGCCCATGGCCCAAGGGGACCGTGCTCATGGCCCAAAGGGCCTGTGCCCGTGGCCCGAGGGGACCATGTCTGTGACTTACGGCTGACTCGGCCCCGAGGAGCTCCTGGCGGCGCCATGTCCTGCTGCCCGATGTCTGGGAATCTCCCACAGAGAGGGCAGAGGAAGGAGAACCACGCTTTGTCACTGCAGGAAAGGAGCAAGGCGCCCTCCGTCACTCAGCACGTGCAGCCCCTGCCCGGCACACACGCCTGATCGGCCCTTGGGTGAAGGGGGGCTCAGAGTCCTCGCTGTGAACAGCCGCCACCTCTGGCTCTTCTCCACAGCCCCCGTTCCCTCAGTTTGCCCCTCCCTCCATCTGCATTCTGGGAACTGGCCAGGACGGCCTTCAGATCCATAAGGGCGCTGGCCAGCAAGACCTGACGCTGACCGTCCTCTATCGCCTGCTCACTGTGTGGTCCCGCCTGGCACCAGAGGTCTCGGGGGCCCAGAGGTTTTGTCCAGATTCCCTGTTTGGAGTCCGTGGGCAATCAGACACCAACGGTTCTCTGGGGAGGAGAAGGGGGAAGGATGCTTGATCCCCTAGTGTCCGTGCCAGGCAGAGGAGTGCTACCCACAAGGGAAGGGAGGAGCCAAGTGCCAGGAGCCTCACCTTGCTGACCTAGGTCTCCCCTCCCCCGTTTGTCTGCAGTCCCCTGAAAAGATGCACTGGTCCCTGAATACGGCTTTCCGGATGCTTTCCAGCCAGTGGAGGGGTCAGGGTGCCAGGACCTTCTTTCGTCTGGACGGTGAATTTCTCTTGGCTCCTTTGGGAGGTCCGAAGCTCTTAGCCTAAGAGGGGCCGGCCCCGTGGGTGAGGGGTGGAAGCCAATGGCTTTGGACAGGTCACCAAACGCTTTGAAGTGGAAGGTCCGGCTTTTCTGGCTCCCCCTCACCCCCATCCAGCCGGGGAGAAGGAGAGGGACTCACTGAGGGCAGCCCCTCAGGCCCTTGACAAATACAAGTACCTTGTGAGTGGAGAGGGTAGTGCGGGGCAGACGGTCAGCATGGATTGGCTGTCCTCCAGCATGACTTCCAGTCAGGAAAGTCTCCCTGCTGGGCCAAGGCCAGTGTGAAGGTCAGTGCCACACGGGGTGCTGCTCCCCATCACTCCCGTCCCCAGCTAGGCTCCCCTATGAGCCCGCCCCAGTCAGACACAAAGGGGATCTGGCCAGAAAACCACTGAGACCCTGCAGGCCAGGACCTGGGGCCGGATCAAGAGAGGAGGCTATTTGCAACAGGGTGGGACCTGGGAGCTGGGGTCTGCTCCAAAGAGAAGCCTGCGGTGCCCTGCTCAATAAATAAACATCCTCAAGAGAAATGTCAGAGCATGGGGGAGGGATGAATGGAGGGCTCGTGCCTCCCTTTGGAAAAAGTCATGGCCCTGCCAATCCAAGGGGAAGGATAAATCTGCTAGCTAAGAGGGTACAGCAACCCCCAAACTGTGGCAGCCACCCCCAAAAAGCAAGGCCAGGGAATCTACCCAGCAAAGATGTGGTATCCTGAGAAGTCTAGAAACTAAATGGCCCGCCTGGCCCCAGCCAGCAGCAGCAGTCCAGGGGCCCATGTAACTCACCTGCCAGCGGACCTTCCCATCTAGTCGAGTCCACACTACATTCAGCAAGCTCAACGCAGCTACCCAAGCAGCAAAGATGCCATGCCTTGTAAGGAGCCAGGAGCAGAGCATTTATCCATTACTAATGCCTTGTATTGGATTTTGAAAGGACCCTCTGCATGCCCACAAAGCCAGATTAAAAAGCAATCGGGAAATATTTAATAAAATACAAAAAATGCAGCATCACATAAGATTAATTTGTGGTTTTCTAATTCAATATGCAGATCACGAGGATCCATTTTATTTGAATTTGACACCATTGTTGGAGAGAAAGGTCTACTGACTGATTATTAGGGGAAAGCACACTGTTGGGGGCTTATGACCTAGTGTAAGTAGAATAGCCGTCCAGAGGTTTATTCCTAGAACCCTGGTAATAGGAGTAAGTACCCCTCTGGAGACTCAGTCTTCTAGTGACAATGTAAGTTAGGCTGAATGAACCCAGAGGAGATGCTACAATATCTTTTTGGCATCTGCTCTTACATATTTGTTGAGGACATTCACAAGCAGAGCTGTAACCATCATCCACTTTGCTATTGTTATTTGAACCAGTGGTGGCAAACTCAAATAGTGATGGGACCATTAATCTCTATGTAGGGATCCCTGCAGCTAGCAAATTAGCCACTTCAAATTGTAATGTTCCCTATATTCTACTTATTTTGTTAAATATTTCCCAATTCCAGTTTTATCTGGTTTGGGAGACCCTCAAAAGTATTATAGCTCTACAGGAGACTTCGGTCCTCAGAGAGTAAGCTAGTTCATGTTTTGAAACTACACTACATCATTGGAAAGTTTAAAAAAGATGAGTTTTTATTTCCAGGAGAAGCTTGAGGTCATTCGTTAGCAGTACTTCATCTTTTCCAAAATACAGCTAAGCTGCTCATCTCCTTTTCACTGTCTATCTGCAAAATCTGTCCAAGAGAGAAAATATCTGTGTTTATGGGGCAACTCCATGGGCAATCCATCCATCTACTTATCACCATTTAGACCCTAGGAATCATTAATCATCTTCCTACTTACTGTCTATTTGTGTAGTGATTATGTGTTTTAGTGATTTTGGACAGTGCCACAGGACTGGAGGCAATCACCACAAGGTGATCAATAATCAGGAGCAACTAGAGCATCTGCCTTCCACAGGAAGCTCCCTTTGATCTGGGGTTTGCCCTGGACTTCTTTCTTGACAGTGACAAATTTCTTTGGTGTTAGCCAGTTTCCTGTTCCATGCCTGGTCAATGAGTCATTGAACAAAGTTGGTTATTTTCATATTTCTAAGAAATTTCATATGATTTTAACCATGCATGAGATGTCTTGTTGAAAAGATTCTTTAAGCTCCAACAAAAGTTTTGGTTTGTCCCCTTTTCAATAATTTTGTGACTGATGACAGAGTTTACAATCTCATTTCTGAAAGTCTATCTCCTTCTTTCTTACATCTTTATCAATGGAGCTCCTTGATCTGTTTGTAAATAACTTTCATAAAGTTTTAAAAATAATAGTAATAGCTTTTTATCTTTCAAAACACATGCAAATATTTAATTTTCAACATTCACCCTTGCACAACTTCGTGTTCCAAATTTCTCTCTCTCTCTCTCTCTCTCTCTCTCTCTCTCTCTCTCTCTCTCTCCTTCCCACCACCCTCCCCTAGACAGCATGTAATCCAATATTGTTCAATTTTTCTAAACATATTTCCACATTTGTCATGCTTGGTGAGAAAAATTAGATCAAAAAGGGGAAAATGAAAAAAGCAAAAAAGCAATAACAACAAAAAAGGTAAAAAAAATGCTATGCTTTTATCCACATTCAATCTCCATAGTTCTCTGGATGCACATGGCTCTTTCCATCACAAGAATATTGAAATTGTCTTGAGCTACCTCATTGTTTTCATAAAGTTTTAGAGCTAAGAAAGTAAACATAAGGATCAACAACTGCTAATATTTTCTCAATTGCTACTTTCTGGTAGTAGTAAAGCCTATTTTTTGTTTGTTTTTCTAAGCATTTGTTGTCTTTTCTCAAAGAAACCTTGGATATGCCTTCAAAGTTGTATTGCCTGCCTTTGAGATCTTTTCTGTGCCCATTTGGTTTGGTCTTATGCCTTTTTGCACCTTTGTTTTCTTGGATGTCGTTAATCTTTACAATCCATTGAAAGACCCGAATGCAGAGTATATATGCCAGCTTCACCATCCTTGATGGAGGGAATAATTGAGCATAAAAATGTTGAACAAACTGCTGCTTTTTGCCCATTTGTTGTCCTCTCCCCACTCCCACTTCCCAGTATCAGCTTCGAATGTCTTTGGGAAGATTTATCTTAATTGGGTCTCTTACTACATTTCCTGACCTTCTGCTCCCTCCTTCTGCTATTGTTTTGATGGGATGATATTGCTCAAGTATCTTCCATCATACTCCCCTGGAGAATTCTATGGATGAAGGCTATCCATGACAACGTCATCCATGGATCCTATGTCTTTCCACATGGCAAAGAGATGAAGAATTTGCTGATGAGGGCAGGTTTTAGGCTCTTTTATTCTCAACATGATGATTGATTTATATTGGTTAAACTTCCCTAGGACATGTTGATGATCTTTTAAAGTGTCTGTTTAATCCATTTTCCATTTTTCAATATAAATAGTTCATTTATATAGGTAAGGTTGAAGTTACTCTAATTGAACATCATACCTCCTCATTCCTGTTCTTTTTTCTAATTTGATATTGATTTTGATCTTTGCTCTAACAAGGTGATTGTCTCTGGGTGCACACGGATAGAAAACTGATTCTGAAATGACTTCCACATCAATAGCAGTTTGTTCCTATCTGGTTAGACACAATCAGCTTTGTTTGCTGATGTACTCCAAGCTCATAACATCCAGATCCCCCCCCCCAGAGTCTCTTCTGGAAAGAATAATCCATGCTAGAGTGTCTTGAGGGATCCCTTGGGTCCATTCACTTCTGCCTTTCTCAGCTTCTTACATCTGAGACATTACTCAGCATATTTTTTTTCCTCTCTCCCCTATGCCTCCTTTTATGGAAGTCATTGAGTGTTAAAGAATCTCTTGTCTTAATCTGCAGGGTTAAGTTGAGTTCTTCATAGATCTTCTCCACTTCCTCATTCTTGGCAGTAGAGGTTGATGTATGAGCTGCAATTACCTTCATAGGACTTTTTTTTGGACAAATTATTAACATGTGAATGGCAATGCCATTAGACCAAGTGTTTTTTGAAGTGACATTTCATGTTGCCTGTGTCTTGTAAAGCCAACTCCACTGACGCCTTCATTTGTGTCACCAGAAAAGTCTCGGAGACTTTCTTCCATGTGCTTGCACCTTCTTGCTTCTGATTTTATTTATAAGCAGAATGGCTATCCTGAGAGCATTCTCTTCCTCTGGGACCATGAACAGGATAGTCTTTGCCATCATGATCTCTCCAGATGCTTGTGCTCTTTCTTGTATTGAAAGAACATCTGCACAGATGGCATTCGCTCTTTCAGGACCAAGGACAGGGGAGTCCTTCCTTTGAGGATAAGTCACCTGAAAGCAGGAAGATGCCGATGGGAGAAAACTCAGTACATCTGGATCAAAAAAGAGTGCTGAGATGCAAATGTGGGGAGAAGAAGGGGGAGAGGGAGATTCATGGAGAGAGAAAAGAAGTCATAGGATTTCCCCAAGGGGAAATCTGAGCAGGTGGGCCCAATGTAGAGAAGGAACTAAGAATTACTAGTCTACAGGAAGCACAATTATGATGCAGGAGAGCCCAAAGGGGATCCTGAGGAGCCCAGAGAGTCTCCTGTCCCACTTCTCATCAAAGAGGACATGATCAGCTTTCTCTTCTGGTTTTTGAAAACCTACTGAGAAAAAAGGAATATGATCAGTGGTGGAGGGGATGTGGGAAAGCTGCAACACTAATGCCCTGTTGGTGTTCTTCCTACCAAACCAGCCTGATCAGTTTGGGCAGGTCCTGCTCAGAGAGATTAAGCAAATGCCTCCGAAAGAAGCATTCAGATCCAGAGGTCTTAAAAGTCAAGTGTCTTCTGGAATAGAGAGCTTTTGGTGGATACAAAACTATTGTATCCAAACCTGGACTTTTCAGCCAAAGGAGAGGCAATCATTTAAGTAATAAGAGGAATGCTTTCTCTACAACAGGCTTCAAATCAAGGTTCCAGAGCCCTTTAAATAGAACTTGATTTTTAAAAAAATACTTAAATGCCAGCCTCTGGGACCGTGGGAGATGCACGTGACAAAGCACACCTCCACCTACCATACTTCTGGACCCAGAACTGCTTCCATAGAGCTGGAACCTCCTGATGTAGACACTGCTCCTTCCTTTAGGACAAACTGACTTAGCTCTTCTAGGTGTAATTTGAGTCTATTTGAGTCTTGACATTTTAACTAAACATGTGTAACTCAATCACTCCTAGACTTTAAGTGCTAAGGCCCTTTGAACTGGCATGAGAGGCAGTTGTCAGCATGGCACTGAGAGCCAAGGACTGACCGGACTCTCGGCTCTACCGGGAGCCTGTTCAGAGGAACTGCCCTGACATCCCCTGAGTGAAAGAAAAGGCTTTCTAAAAGCCAGGAGCCTCGAGTTATCTTTTGCCATAAGTGCTCTCTAAGCTTGAGTTCACTCTCCCCTGGACCTTGTATGGACTCTTGGGGAGGGAGAGGGTCTCAGGTACCTTGTATATCACCTAAAGGAATGTCCCTGTCTAAAAGCAAATTAGGCTGGTCAATTAGATTTTTTCAGCTGATTATCTTGGAGGGAAGCCAGCCAATGGGAGCTTAAGCCAGTTGCATCAGAGAATTGTCCCTGATCCATCAAAGGAACCCCTAGAATCCCTGTGGAGCTATGTAGACAAGATGTGGGCACCTAAATCAGCATCAGCAGTGGGCTTTGGGACAAGTATCCCCAAAGCTCATAGGAGCTGTCAGAAACTGCCAGAAATTTCTCTTTGATCAACCTCCAGGCTCCCCCCAAGCACTGGCTACCTCTGCCTGCTTCTTGGAATATTTTGTAAGCCTCTGAGCAGCGCTGGGGCTGTCCATCTGGTATCCCCACTCTTTCGTGATATTTGGGTATTATTTTTGGCAAATGACTTTTCAAGGAAATTCATATTTTTGAATTTTTAAATTTAGTATTTTTCTGACAGTTTATGCAAAATAGCTCAAATTAAGTTTACTTCTTTACCTTCTTTTGATTATTAGCTGAGTATGTTGAGAATGATACCAGATCCCCAGAAGCAGAAAGAAAGGCTCCCAAGTTTTTCTTTGTTTAGTTCTGTGGCTCCCCAAGCATGTACTGAGACAAAGCTCCTGCCTTTTGAAGCTTATTTCCTGACTAGGCAGGGAGGTGAGATTCAGGCCCGGGCTGCTGTGGTGCAAGACTGTTTGCTCAATGCCACAGAGAAGGCACAGATGTGGTGGGATGGGGTTCATGTGAAGGAGAAGGAGTTTAAGCAGACTAGATCAGAGGAAACTATAGGGAGGGGGTAGCATTATTTCATCATTTGACAGGGCATTGTCCACAAGATCTTAGACTGCCCCTGATCAGTGGTGATGAAACCTTTGCCAGAAGTCCAAGAGGATGGGAGGAAACTACCTCAAAGAAGTCTCAATAACAGGAAGTTCTTCCTGACATCTGGTCTAAATATTCTTCTCCTTGCCTTTCCCCTACTGCTCCTACTTTGGCCATCTGGGGCCAAGCAAAGAAATTGAAATTTTTTTTTAAATTCCTTTTCCTCATAGCAGTTCTTCATGTGTCCCCACTGCTCCATGCCTTTTCTTTTCTGGGATAAACATTCCCTAGTTCTTTCACACATATGGCAAAACCACAGTACTCTTCACCCTGTTGGTTCCCACACTCTAGAGACTCTCCAGTTGTCCAATGATTTTTTTTTGTCAAATCTGGCTCCCAGAACTGGATAATATACTCTTTAAATAGACTGGTCATGGATCAGCTTGATGGGACAGTCCTTTCCTTATTCCTGCCCATTTTTCTTCAATTCAGCCTTGGATCTCATTCAATTTCTTAGCTACAAATCACATTGTTGACTTATGTTTACCTTGACGTCGACCCAAACCCCTTAATATTTTTCAGAACAATTGCTATCAAAACATACTCAACCCCCAACCTTCTACTTTTGAAGTTGTTTTAGAATCTATATGTACTAGTTTTAGAAACTATATAAAATGTAGTTTTAGCATCTATATGTAAGAGTGAAGTTAATTTCCATCATATTAGATTCAGACCAATGCTTTAGCCTAGAATGATCTCTCTGAATTCTGACCATCATACTATGATAGCTGTTCATGTCAATTTTGTGTAACCTGCAAGTCTGATAACCACACCACTTCTGTCACTATCCAAAATATTTGTAAAAATGTTTTTTTTTAAATTATACAGTACCAAGTGCACATCCCTGAAGTATTTCACTGGAGATTTCTTCAAATTTGACATTGCACCAGTAATGATTATTCTTTGGATCCAACTATCAACCAGGTATGGATAGACAGCTGCATTATCATCCAACCCTCATTTCTTCCTCCTTTCTTTAAGAACATCAGGACATATTCTGTCAAATGCTTTGCTGAAATCTGGACAAACTATATATATAGCATTCTCTTGTCTAAGGTTAATCTGGTGTGACCTATTCTCAATGAAGAAAAGCTGGATCACTGCATCCTTTTTAAAATATTTATTTTTTTTTATTTTAAACTTAAATGTATGAGAATAGAAAAAAATACCCTGTACACAGAAGAGCACAAGAGAAGATTGAATATATAACATTTCATTTCAAGAAAACCTATGTAAGAAATACTTCATATTATTTTCAAAGATATCTAGCTTTTCTCTATTTCTTGTTGGTTTTCTTTTGTTATCTACTGTGTACTTTTTATTTTATTTTTCCCTCTGTTCCCTCCCTCTACCCTAAAGAAAGCTACAATTAAGTAAATATGGGGACATGTATATATATATATATATATGTATATATATGTGTGTGTGTGTGTGTGTGTGTGTGCATTGATAACCTATAAACAAATACTTATATACGCATTTTCACTCATACATACATGTAAAACTACATTATACTTATTTTCACTTGTCATCTGTTTCTCTGAAAGTGAATAGCCTCTTCCTGCATAAGTCCAAGTATTTCCATGTTTTTTCTAAATCAGGCAGCTCTTCATTTCCTACCCCACAACAGTATTCTAACTGAATCACATCCTATCCAAGAGATAGTCTATGAAAGAGTTCCCTCCCCCCACCAATTTTCTGCATTTATTCTATTCTTGGCTAGATAAGTTTTTTCTAAAACAAGATTTTAATTTAAAGTAATTGAAATTATTCTTTTTACACTTTAACAATGCTCCCCCTTATTATATAGTTTAAGATCTGATGCTGATGAATCTATTTCCTTTATTTCTTTTTTTTTTTTGCTGGTTTCTTTGAAGTTTTTGACCTTTTATTCTTCCAAATGAACTTTGTTATTTTTTTAATTCAGTAAATTAATTTTTAGTAATTTAATTGAGATGCCATTAAATAAATAGATTAATTAGGTAAAATGCCATTTAAAACTAACCCATGACCAATAAATATTGCTTCAATTATTTAGATCTCAGTTTTTGTATAATGTTTTATATTTGTGTTCATACAGTTTTTGTATCTGTTTTGACAGGTATGTGCTCAAGCATTTTACACTATCTAGGTATTTTAAATGATCTAAAACAATAGTGAATAATATTGCTAACACATTTTACTTTATGTTTTACCTTTTATTAAATCTATTTTAACTAACTTTGAGATCATGACTATTCTGTTTTTTAACATAATAAATTCTACTCCTGCCCTTTATTTTTGTGCATATCTCTCCTTTTTATAATGTTTTCTGAAAGCAACATATTGTTGAATTCAAATTTTTAATCTGCTATCTTTTCATTTTATGTGTAAATTTGTCCCACTCACATTTTAAGGTATTGTTGCATATTTTTCTCCTTCCTATTTTTCCTCACTATCCTTCTTTCCCTATTTATATTATCTCTCCTCATTCCTCTGCTTTACTTCTCCTGCAACTGTGCCCCTCCTATTCCTTAATCTACTGACTTCTCTAATACAACCTCCCTTATTTTTTCCCTGAACCAGTCTCATTGCCTTCTTATTTCTTTCTGGATTTAGAATAACACACAAACACACATATACATACACACATATAAATATGCATATATACATGTATGTATATATATATATTATCCCTCTTTAACCCATTCCTGATGAGAAGCCATTTCTAGCACTACTTATCTCCCCCCTAGCTTCTTTTATATCAGTTTTTCCTTTTATGTCTCATTTGTATGAGATAATTACTCCTTTTTAACTCTCTCAATAGTTTCATTTTTTTAGAATCACCCTATCATACTCAATTCAGCCCAGGCCTTTCTTCCAAAATATTCAAATGATGATGGCAATCATAACAGTACGGTCAATATTTTCATATATACGAAGTAAACAGTTTGACCTCATTGAGTCTCTTATAATTAGTCTTTAATGTTTACCTTGTATTTTTTCTGGATGTCATATGTCAAAATTTCCTTAAGTCTGGGTTGTTGTTTGGTTAAAAGAGCAAGGATAATAATCATGGTATCAGACAAAGTTAAAGTTAAAATAGATTTAATCAAAAGCAAAGAATAAACTACAATAATGTGTTAGCAATATTACTCGATATTGTTTTAGACCATTTCAAACATGTAGACAGTGTAACATGACCTTGCTCCCCAAAGTCCCTCAGGTAGCTGCATTTAGGGCCCACCTGAGGGACTGCAGGTGGCTGCAAACTACAATTGTCCTCTCTGCCCTGGAACTGAAACCAGGGACTCTGCTCTCCAATAAGTGCCAGCAGGATCCCCGCCCCTCACCACTGCACTTGCCAGGTGTGTGCTAGCTCTTTCTGCCCCTCAGCAGCAGCCCAACCTGAGATTCATCTGGGCAACCCAGCTCTGCTTAGCATCCTTGGACAGTCTTCTCCCACTCAGCCATCAGACCCCCACACCGCCTGCAAAATGAAAGGCTGAGGCTCCCTCTCTTCTTCCCCCTCCCTCCTTCTCCCTCCCCCCCTCTCCCTCTCCTTCCCTCTTCTCCTTCTCTTCCTCTCTCTTCTTCTCCCTCCCTCCCTCTCTCTTTCTCCCTCTCTCCCCCCTCTCTCTTTCTCCTTTTCCTCCTTTTATCCCCATTCTTTCTCTCTCTCTGAAAGTGATGACTGCAGCCCTCTTTGCTTCATATCTCATCCAATATTAATAATTGAAGATCTCTTTGTTTTTCCTACATCAAGTAATTGAGTTTCAGCACATATGTTCAGGAGAGAAAACTATTTTTGCTTTAAAAATCAAAGGCTTTTCCGATAACCAATAATTGATAATAAATGCTGAGAGACTTTGTATTTTCTGTACTTTATGGTCAACTGTGTGATTAAAAATAGTGTAGAGAAAACTGTGGGTGAAATCCTGCCAGATGCCTTCTTATATATTCATCAAAGGTATCCCTTGATTACAGAAGTGGGCTCATCTTTATTAAGATTTTACGAAGATAAAAAGTGAAACTACGTCTCACTAGTCACCAACGTTCTATTTTTCATCTTTTGTTTGTCATAATTATATGTAAAAACATTTTTAACATTAATTTTTTTTAAATTATGAGTTTCAAATTCTCTCCCTTCTTTCCTCCTTTTCCTCTTCCCTAAGATAGTAACAAACTGATATAGACTATACCCATGTAGTCATACAAAACATATTTCCACTTATTGATGTTGTGAAAGAAAACACAGACTTCCTCTCCCAACAAAAACATTAAGAAAAACAAAGTTTAAAAAAGTATGCTTTGACTTGCACTTAGACCAAAGCTTCATAAACTGTGAGTTGTGACTATGATGAGGTCTCATAACTGAATGTGGGGGGGCATGAAATTGTGATTTATTATCAGTAAATGTTTGGTTTGTATATCTCCTTTATATTCCTATTTACCAGGAGTCCCGTAAAAATTTCTCAGGTAAAAAGGAGTCATGAATAAAAAAGACTTAAGAAGGCTTGACTTAGATTCGACCAATTCTTTCTCTGGAAGCGGATACCATTTTTCATTATAGGTCCTTTGGAATTGTCATTCATAGTTGATCATCACATGGTAACGTGTACAACATTTTCCTGATTCTGTTCACTTCACTTGAAATTAGTTCATGTAAGCCCTTTCAGGTTTTTCTGCTATCATCCTGCTTGTCATTTCTTATAGCACAGTAAGTATTCATCACAACCATATATCACAACTTGTCCAGCCATTCCCCAACAGATAGCCATCCCCTCAATTTCCATTTTTTCCCACCACAAAAAGAACTTCTATGCATATTTGTGTACATAAAGGTCTTTTTCCTTTTTAAAAAATCTCTTTGCAATATAGACCTAGTGGTGGTATTGCTGGGTCAAAGGATATACACAGTTTTATAGAACTTGGAGCATAGTTGCATTAGTGCCCCAATTTTCCCACATTCCCTCTACTATTTGTCATTTTTCTTTTCCATCATATTAACCAATTTGATAGATATGAAGAGATACCTCAGAGTTATTTTAATTTGCAGTTCTTTAATCAATAGTAACTTAGAGTATTTTTCATATAATTACAGATAGCATTGATTTCTTCATTTGAAAACTGTCTTTTCATATCCTTTGACCATTTACCAAGTGGGGAATAACTTATATTCTTTCAAATTTGGATTCATTTTCTGTATATTTGAGAAATGAGTCTTTTCTTCTCTTATTGCTATAGCTAGCATTTCTAATACAATATTGAATAATAGCGATGAAAATGGTCAATCTTGCTTCCCCGCACCCCTGATCTTATTTGGAATACTTTTAGCTTATCTCCATTACAGATAATACTTGCTGATGGTTTTAGATAGATTCTATGTATAATTTTAAGGAAAGCTTCATTTATTCTTATACTTCCTATTGTTTTAATAGGAATGGATGCTGCATCTTGTCCAAAGATTTTTCTGTATCTACTGAGATAATCATATGATTTTTGTTAGTTTTGTTATTGATCTAATTGGTTATGTGATAGTTTTCCTAACATTAAACCAGTCCTCATTCTTGAATAAATCCTATCTGCTCATGGTCATTTATTTCTGCAATCTACTTCTTGGTATTTCATTTTAAATGTTTTCCTCAGCATTTATTAGAGAACAGTTGTCTTTCTCTGTTTTTGCTTTTCCTGGTTTAGATATCAGCACCATATGCGTGATGTGAAAGAAATTTAGTAGTATTGCTTTTTGTATATTATTTCCAAATAATTCAAACTGTATTGGGATAAATTGTTCTTTAAGTGTTTGGTAGATTTTGCTTGTGAATCCATCTGGTTTGGGGAATTCTTCCTTAGGAAGCTCATCGATGTCTTCTTCAATTTCTTTTGATAGGATTATTTTAGCATTCTAATTCTTCTGTTAATCTCAGTCTGTTGATTCTGTATATTAATTCATATGTTTGGGAGCACTTGCTAAATCAAAAGTTGACTGGCTAAGATAGTTCCTGGTCTCTTTTGACTTCCTAATTATGGGGTACATCATTTAGGCTTTTGTAGAAATGGTCATAATATAAAACAGTATCTTGGCCTTTTTTCTTTCCTCCCTTTTTTGTGCATCACTGTCTTGTCGGAGCAGGTCAGACAGAAGCTCTTTTAATTGTCCCAAATGCAGTTTTCTTTCCTTCAGTATTTTTCCTCTGACTCAGCTTTGCATCCTTGCAGCTGAGTGTCTAGCTGCATCTAGGCTTTGGGGATCCCACTGCAGCTCCAGACTGTTGTGTTGTTGTTGTTTTAAAGGCCAGTGCTTCCCACACCCAGTGCCTTCCTACTTTCTTTTGAGAGGGAGAGCTTATGCTGAGCAGGAGAAGCCTTTGAATAGGCTGCAAACCTTTGGTCTCCTTCCTCATTCGTAAAGCCAGAGTGAAATTTGTCAGTATTTTCCATCCTTGTGTAAAATACTCGAGAGTCAAAATTTATATGGACTTGGTTCTTCAGCAGAAAATTCCCCTTGACCATACCCCAAGATGAGCATAGAGGAAGTCACTGAGTAAGGAGACAGGACCCCTCCCTGGTGCTAGCCAAGGTGCTGGAGGTAGCCCAGGTAGTCCCAGTGGAAAAATCCAACCCTCCTAATGCCAGTTTCTCTAGGGCCTGTTTGTTTTTTTTTTTTTAACAGGATTATGCTGCTACTACCAAGGACCATGCCGAAGATATCAGGCTAGATACTTATTTAGGACAAAGCCAAGTAACTAAGGAAGGTGCTTCCTAAGACATTGGCCCATGTTTGAGGGGAGAGCCTACTGTGCCAGTTCTTCAGCTTGTAGGTTTAATCTAGGTGCTCCTAATGGACAGTGGGGAGGGGCAGTGTAGAAAGGACAACCTGCCTGGATGACAAATAAGAGATTGGACAAAGATCCCAATACTCCCTGGCTGCTAAAAAAAAAAGTCCATGCGTTCAACATTGAGATTCTCCTGGGAACACCATATGGTTATGAGTCATGAGGCATGATGCCCTTCACAGACTTCATGCCATGGTGACTCTGGGGCAGGGGAGAAAGGCCCCCTGGGTGCAGGCAGTGGAGACAGACTCCATTTTGCAGGTTACTGAGGATGGTGTAAACCCAGGCTGTGATGGAAAAGATGTCATATGTGATTGGAACCGAGGTGGGTCATTGTTGGAACAAGAGTGGAGTGGAAGGGGAGGGAGAGTGAAGGGAAGCCTACAGGTTCCTCTTGTGCTTCTGAAACATCAGGAGATCCCAAGGGGGAAAGAGGAACTCTGAAACTTTGCATGTATGCTCCTTATGAAGGGTTTAAGAGGTTTGGGGAATACGTGGTCAAGAACTGCACAGGATAAGGAGGCATGGGTGATGTGAGTTCAGGACTAGGGAAGGGGAGAAGATGTAGGATCTAGGTGAGCAAATTCTACACATGAACAATACTCATGATCATGTGCAAACACACATGTACACATATGTACATGGAAATACACTGGCAAAATGTTCGCATAGCCACAAATGCTACAGACTAAAAAACACTTAGAAACATGCTAGCAACTACCACACACACCAGGGGCAGGAAATCACAGCTAAACACATAGACATGCACAGACACAATGCACTCCCATAGACATGAGTGAAAATGTATCTCCACAAGCACGTCAACATGGAGAACCCCATATCTGAGAGCAGGAAATGCATTCACACATGAATATGTGCACACACATTGCTTACACAGATCTATATTCATGATCACATATGTATAGAATGCATAAAACACTTACAAACATGGTTATTGTGCATACATGTGAACACATGCTCACAAAACATACAACCCTACTCACACGTGTGGAGGAAAAATACATTTGTGTATAAATACAAATACAAACATAAATGAAAATACTCATAGTGGCAATCAATCAGCATGCATTTAAAAAGCATTTACTGTGCCAGGAATTGTGCTAAACATTGAAGATATACAAACTGTGCAGCCCCTTTGATCCAGCAGTGTCTCTCCTGGGTCTGTATCCCAGAGAGATCATAAAAAGGGAAAGGGACCCACATGTGCAAAAATATCGGTGGCCGCTCCTTTTATGGTGGCAAGAAACTGGAAACTGAGTGGCTGCCCATCGGGTGGAGAATGGCTGGATAAGTTATGGTATATGAATGTTAGGGAACATTATTGTTCTGTAAGAAACGATCAGATGGAGGATTTCAGACAGACCTGGAGAGACTTATAGGAATTGATGCTAAGTGAAGTGAGTAGAACTAAGAGAACTTTGTACACAGCAACCAGATTATATGATGACCAACTATGAGGGTCGTGGCTCTTCTCAACAATCGGATGCTTCAGGCCAGTTCCAATAGACTTGTAATGGAGAGAGTCATCTGTATCTAGAGCAAGGACAATGGGGACTGAATGTGGATCAGAACATAGCATTTTTGTTATTGTTTGCTTGATTTTTTTGTTCTCATTTTTTTTCCTTTTTACTCTGCTTTTTCTTGTGCAGCTTGATAAAGGTGGAAATATATTTAGAAGAATTGCATATGTTTAAGCTACATTGGATTACTTGCTGTCTAGGGGAGGAGAATGGAAGAATTTGGAACAAGGGTGAATGTTGAAAACTATCTTTGCATGGATTTTTTTGTCTTAAAATTCAATTTAATTTTATTTATTGATTTATCTATTTTGCTGAGGCAATTGGGGGTAAGTGACTTGCCCAGGGTCCCACAGCTAGGGAATGTTAAGTGTCTGAGGTCAAATTTGAACTCAGGTCCTCCTGACTTCAGGGCTGGTGTTCTATCCACTGCGCCACCTAGCTGCCCCTTAAATTCATTTTCAGTTACAAATTCTCTCCCCATCATAGTCCTCTGCCCTATACACCAAGGAGGTAAGAAAAACAAAGCCCATTAAATACATACAGTTATGCAAAACAAATGTCTGCACAGTCATCTCTCTCTCCCCACCCCCCAAAAAAAGAAAGAAAATATGCTTTTTTATACACCATGAGTCCATCAGTTTGCGATTTGGAAGTTATGTGTCATCAAGAGTCCTTTGAAATTGATGGTAACTGTCTCGATCAGAGTTTCTAGGTCTTTCAAAGTTGATTCTCTTTAAAATATTGTCGCTACTGTATGAATTATTCTCTCTGTTCTGCTCCCTTCACACTGTATTAGTTCATCTTAGCATATATTTTGAAAATAAAAAGCTATTATTTAAAAAAACCGAGGATATAAACAAGGACAGTGCCTACCTTCTGGGGGATACATTCTAATGGAGGAAGAGAATGCACAAAAAGAAGCTATTGTAATGCTCTAAGTAACTGTGCTAAGACGGTAATCATGGCATGAGTGAAGGGAAGCCCAAGAGGCGTGCCGGAAGGAGCAGCAGCTGATGGGATTGTGGGGAGACAGAATGCATGACAGGGGTCAAGGTTTGTGATCAGGGGAGACGGAAGCACTTGGGGTGCCACTGAAAGAAGGAAAGTTTGGAAGAGAGGATGGGGAAGGTCACCAGTTCAGCTTGGGACATGTTGAGTTTAAGATGTCAATGAGCCCTCAGCTTGAGATGTCCAATAGGCAGCTGGGAGGTGAGAGAAGATGCCCTTTGATTAAGTAATAATAAACAAATGGCGGTACTTGAATGTCATGGAAGATTACTGTCATGTCTAAAGGAAGTGGAGGAGAAACCAGTCAATAGGGAGAGACAGACAGACAGACAGGGTTAAGGTGAGAGAAGGCGAGGGAAAGTCACAGGATCAAGGCTTTGTCAAGGAGAAGGGTCACTTCTATCAGAGTCTGGGGGGAAGAGGAAAAATTGGGGGTGATACCAGGAGGTTCTGAGAGTCTTCAAAGAGCTTGGGGTTGATCTGGATCTCTCCCTGAAGTGGCCATGTAACACTAGAGCATGCACACAGGTAAGTGCCCAAGCTTGAGTGGCCCCCTGAGGGCAGAGAGAGCATTGGCCAAGCAAACCGAGAGGGCCCCAGCTGTGCTGAAAGCAGCCCTCTTCACTTCTCAATGCATCTGTATCAAGGTCCTGAGGGATGTTATATTGCAGGACATTATTCAGGGGTAACTAAGGGATACCATAGCGCATAGAGCACTGAGCCTGGAAGATGAAAAAAACTGAGTTCAAAGCCAATCTCAGACACCTATTAGCTGTGTCATCCTGGGCAAGTCAGTTAAGCTTGTTTGCCTCAGTTTCCTCATCTGTAAAATGAGCTGGAGAAAGAAATTATGAACCATTCTAGCATCTTTGCCAAGAAGACCCCAAATGAGGTCCTGAAGAGTCAGACATGACTGAAAAGCAACCATAAACAACAAGATGGTCTTCAACAAAATGATCCATCTGACTTCACAACACAGAAGCAGGATCAAATTTAGAAAGGGGTCGGAAATCTTCATCACTATCAGAGCCATCCACAATGGCCTGAGCTGCCCTGATGATGGAAACTGCCTGGATGTCTTGTCCTGGAGATGGTGTAAAGGGAATTCAGATGAGGGTTTAAATGAGATTCTCTGGCCTCTGGTGGCCCTAGGAGGTGGGGATGCCCACGGCCATGGCAGGCTCATCTGCCTGTCCTCTTTCATCTCACCCCAAAGCTCCCTCCCTGCCTGGCAGACTGTTGGCTCTGAGGAAGTGAGTGAGAGAAATGGAGACGCAGATGAGAGAGAGGGGAGATTTATGGGGGGCAGGCAGGGAGGGGCAGAGGGAGAGAGACAGGGAAACACATTGTGCACACACACATATAACCCTAGGGTTAGAGGCACAGGGAGCGAGGGATAGGAAGAGAGAGTCCCTCAGAGATAATCAGAGACCCCACACAGATAGCAGAGAGGTCCCCCCTTTCACTTGCTCCCCCTACTCTGAGCTCAGACTAACATGATAGAAGACACTTCCTGCTTCTCTGGCCCCTGCATCAGCCTGGAGATGCCTCCCTTTCATTCAGGACCCCGTTGCCATGGTGACCAAGTTTCTGGCTCTCTCCCTCCGGCATCCTGCTAATTCTTTGCTCAGCCTTGGATTATGTTGTCTCCACTGCCCATCCCTGTCCCTCACAAGCATCACTGAGGGACTTCTGGAGTGCCCTTCAGCCGCTTATCTGCCTCCCATTCTGTGCCATGGCTGGAAGACACCCTACCTGTACCCCCGTTCCCTACCCACCAGACCTCCTCTAGAATTCCCACCTCCCTGAATGTCCCCCTCCTCCCTGTGGCTCCCAGATGGATGGGTTCTCCCAGCATAGAAGGAGGAAGGTGCTAGGGGACAGGGAACAGGTCCTGAGGGTCTAAATCCCACTCTGTTCCAAGTTCTCTTGGCTGAGCCATTGAGTTCCCTTGGACTCATGTGCTATGATTAGGAGAAGTCCTTGCCTTGGGGCAAGCTCCACAAAGTGGAGGGGAGCTGGCCAGGGCTTTGACAGACTTCTTTTTCCAACAGGCTTCTTTCCTGAGGAGTCATGGGAACGGGCAGTCCAGTAGATCGGGACTCTTAATCTCAAAGTTCAGGGTTGCCCCCAGACCTGGGATACAGCCAGAGTGGGTGGATGTGGCCCCTTTGCAAATCACCCACCCAGCTTTCCAGGTAGGAAGCCATAGAGTCCCCAGGAATGAGGAGCTCACTCACTGGAACCAAGGAAGTCCCTCCCATTTCTGAATGAGCTGGAGCTTAAATGGGTCTCTCTGCCTCTCCCTCCACCATTGCTCCTGGACTGCTCGGGGCCAAACAGAGTAAATCTAATCCATTCTGCTTGTGTCCCGTGTTGTCCCCGAGCCTTCTCTTCCCCAGGATGGGTGCCTTCCTTCTTCAGCTCCCTCAGCTAACTAACGTTGTCTCTTCACGCTCTTGAACAGACTTTCCAAGTTTTCCAAATGAAGAAGGTGCTGTGTTTACTAGGAGGGGGGCTCTAACGGACAACTACCCTGGTGCAGGAGGACAGCTTGGGAAAGCTCTCAGCCTTTCCCCACCCTGTGGGGCCAAGGCAATGGAACAGCTCAGCCCTCCTCCTACAGGGCCAAGCCGGACTTGCGCCGATTCTCCTTGCCTGCTGCTCCTTAGAACCAAATTTGGGGCCAAGCTTGCTGCACGTGGAATGGGTGGCTCTGTGGTGCACGGTATTGCATGCGCACACTCGGCAGCATCTGCATCTTCAGAAATTATTTAAGGAAGCGACTCAGATTTACCGTGGTCAGAGGTGAGGGAAACTGTAAGCAATGGAGTCCCAGCAGGCACTGAGGCAATTGCCGAAATCCTGAACCACTGCGGGCCCTGTGCAGCCGGAAGCAGAGCTGTTTAACTCCAGCTGTGCTCAGAGAAATGGCAAGCTGAAAGGGAGACCAAGCTTCCTACTGCTCTCACTAGCCCACTCCTGAGCACACCAGCCGTGCCCTGTTCACACTAGCCACAGGCTTGCTCACACTCGCTCTCCCTTGTTCACACTCGCTCTCCCTTGCAAGAGCACCCACTTCATTCTCGTTGGTTCTGCCCTTTGTGATCTGGTTCACCGTAAATCTTGATGAGGAGGCCGGGACACTGGGAGTCACCTTTGGCAGCTGTGGCTAGCACCCACCAGAGTTCCCACCACCGCAGCCCCAGCTAGTCTGTTTATGGATGAATAAATGGAGCTAAAGGTTCCAGAGCAGAGCCCAGCCCAACCCCCCTGAGAGGATGTGCATTGAGAACAGAAACGCAAGGACTTAGACTATCTGGCTTTCTCTGGACGCTTCACAGGGCAGGAAATGTTACATTTGATCTGAACAATATGAAAGTTAACTTTCTCGTCACCTGCAATGAGGCTCATGAAGCTGGAGGAAGCCAGGGGCTTTCAGCCTTGATTTTCCTGGAGGGTCACAAAGCGGGGTCTCTTTCACTCTTCCCTCCCTGGCTATGTATGTACGTGCCCGTGCAGCTCAGAGAAGAGTCCTTGGCTCTGGGCTCAATTCCTCTGATACACATCACCTGGATGAGCTGATCTTCTGGGAAACTCAGTGTCTTCATCTCTACAGTGAGGGGGGAAGTAGTCGGTCTCTCACATCGCCCACCTTGTATTTTACTGCTCAGAGCAGCGGGACACCCCCCACTCCACTGCAGCACATCCTAAGCTGTTCGTACCTGTTCCAAGGAATGGTCCAAGAATTCCTCTGCGTAAGGGGGTGGGATTGCTGCACATCCCTAGCTGGACTGCCTGGCCACAGTGACCACTGGCTAGCCAGGGGCGGAGTCCTGCCAAAGGGTTCCTTTGTGAGCTGTCAATCAGAAACCCGCCACCCAGATCTTTCTCACTTGCACCCTTCTCTTCTCTCCTTGCTTGATCAGATTCTAGTACCCACTTCCATCTTGCTGGTTCCTGCAGTGATTTCTGTTGGCTTGGGATGATGGGAAGCAAGGCACATTTCAGATCTTATCATACAGTTTTTAAAGTTCATCTGATGGGGAAAATACTGTAATTGATGCTACTGGTGAATATTTTTCAAAAGACCCACAAATTGGGTCAGAATTATTTTCCATAAAAATGAAGTCAGTTAAAGGAGTCCACATTCTTCTTTTTCCTTTTTTTCTTTCCTCCCTCCCTTTTCCTTCTTTGCTCTCTCCCTCTCTCCCTCTCTCCCTCTCTCCCTCCCTTGCTCACTTCTTTCTTTCTTTCTTTTCTTTCTTTCTCTTTCTCCTTTATTCTCCTGTTTTCTTGTTGTCTTCTCAGAACCTGAAATTGCTGAAGATGGGCAGACGTGCTTTCTAGTTAGATGCTGTCCAACCACAGTCCTACAAACCAATGGTTTTAAGATAATTTATACCATAGTGAGAAGTTTGAAAATGAGTCCACTAAGGCGCTAAAAGCATCATAAATCAGCTGTGCAGAAGGCAGAACAAATGCAGAGGAGGTGGAAGTGGGGGTGGGGGTGCAGCTGGGTTAGCAGGAAGGTTCCTGAGAAGGGGGTGGCCTGGTGATTGGACTGGCTGACTTCTCATAAGTCCTGAGAGTTTAGTTACTGGGTGAGCTTGCCCTGGCTCCTACAGAGTTTGGGTTCCTAAAGCAAACCTTAACTGCCATGATTTCCTGCCTTGAACTCAGAAACCTAAAGCTAAGACTTCCTTCCTCCTCCTCTTCTTCCTCCTCCTCCTCTTCCTCCTTACTAAAGTGTTTCCAGATCTAAAGTGATGACCTTTGGTGGAGGCTCCTTGAGGATTCTATGTCTTGTCTTTTATTTCCTCTAACACTCTCATTAGCTCAGAGCATGTCAGAGCTGCAGGAGACCCCCCAAGACCAAAGCCACCTATCCTGCCATTTTACATAGGAGGTAGCTGAAGTCCAGGCACCTTCCTACAAATAACCAGGAAGGTTCTGCCCTAAGGGATCTAGCAGAATGAAGCTAGTCCCTTCTCTAAACGACATGGAAATGGTTGGTCCAGCCATTCTGGAGAGCCATGTGCATATGCTCTGGCCCAGACAGATTACCTAGGGGATCCAAGAGAACAGAGAAAGAGTGAAGGTCTTGCAGAAGAAAACATCTTCCAGCTTGACTTCTTGAGATGCCCAAGAACTGGAAACAAAGGGTTCCCTGCACATTGAGAAATGGCCAAATAAATCAATCCTACAGATGTTCCTGATCTGTCAAATGGAGATAGTCACAGCACCCATCTCCCAAGGCTGCTGAGGAGATTATATTTGTAAAGTATTTGGCAAATCTTCTGGTGTGATCTAAATGTGGGCTAATATTATTGACTTGTTATAAAGGAGCCTTTGGAATAATACAAAGGAGCTCTGGAAAACAGCATGGCATTATACCAAATTATATTAATCACTAAACTGAGTGTATCCTTTGCCCCGGCAATACCACTAGCAGACATATAATACACTGAAGAGGTCAAAGAAGGAAGGACACATTGGGTCACTGCCTCCAGCTCTCTCTTCTCTCTTCCAGGGTTCTCCCAGTAGGCAATGCCCCTCCCTCCCTCCTTCTGTCCACAGTACATTTGTTTTGTGCAGACCTCTGTATTTACTTCTCTGTATGCAGCTAATTGCCACACTTAGATCTTTCTCAGTCTGTATGTCAGTGCTTGGTCTTGGCTGGCGCATAGTAGGCTTCATAAATGCTGGCTGATTGGTTGAGTACACGTGGAAATTAGTCTGGATTTGATTTCCCCCCTTTCCTTTTGTAATTTTTTCATGGAGTTTTCCATTCTCTTTTAAAAATTGCCTCCGTTAATCTCTCTCTTGTTGTGTTGATTTGGGGGTGTTTTCTCTTTTTTGCAGGAAATCATTCATTTCCCTTAAATCCTCCCTTTTGCCAGCACCTAATTGTATGTGGCAGGCTCTGCTCCTTCTTTTCATTTGAGTTCTGCTCATTATGAACAGGCCTTGTTCATTTTTTATTTGGAGTAATTTGATTTTCCTCTCTCTTGTTTTAATCAGGCCCGCTCAAGGGTTATTGATTTTGTTCATCTTTTCCAAGAACCGGCTTTCAGTCTGGTCTTTTCTCTATAGAGATGAGTCCTTAGGGAGGCATGTGAAAGTCATGTTGCCTGACCTTCTGACTTTGCATGTGAAAAAACTTCGGCCTGGAGAATTTGAATGACTTGCCCAAAGTCATTCATCAATCGACCAACAAACATTTATTCAGGCTTTGTTATGGGCCAGGCAGCTGCTAGATTTCAGTGGCACAACTACAGACAGAACATGAGCCCTCTCCTCCAGGAGACTCATGCTAACAAGACAGACAGCATAGTCTGTGAGCGTTTGTTTAAAAAAAAAACATAAGGTGATTTAGGAAGAATTGGGGGAAATAGAATTGAAGAAAATTAGTCAGTGAACATGTCATGGTGAGCAAGGAGTGTATTCTGGGAATGGTGGGCAGAAGCGTGGGACCCCTGGATGAAATGCTGAGTGTTAACAACAGAAAGAAGAACAATTTGGCTGTATCATACATCTCCTAATGGGGAGAAATGCAAGAGAAGGCTGGAAAGGTAGATTGGTCCTGGGCTGTGGGTAGGAAAATGCATGTTTTGATCCTAGAGGTAATAGGGAGTGTTTGAGAAGGGGAGATGCATGGTCCCTCCTGGGCTTTAGGACTGTAACATTGCCATGGAAGGTATAAAAAGGGGAGATAACTGAACTCGAGGACTGATTAGAAGCTATTTCAAGAGTCATGGTGAGAGGCGATGATGGCCAAATCAGGGTGATGGCTATGGGAGTAGAGAGAAGGGAGTGTGTCAGAGAGAGCTGTGTGATGATGGGTTGGATGTGGGGGGCAAGGAAGAAGGAGGAATTAGGGATGGCTCAGAGTTTGTAAACTGGGGTGACTAGAGAAAGGGAGGTGCTTTTCAAAAATAGAAAAATTTAGAAGAGGGAGTAAGTGTGGGGGGGAAAGATGATTCTTTTGGACATGTTAAGTCTCAGAAGACGTTTTTAAAAAAATAGGCAATAGACAACATAAAATTTTCATGCTCTAGATTGATGTTTGCTTGCATTGTGTTTCCTTTCTCTGATTTTTCTTTCTTGTAGATATGATTTTTCTTGCACAACAATGATAAGTGTGGAAATATGTATACATATATTCGATTTGTCAAGTATTTTAACACAATTAACATGTAATGGACTTCCTGCCATCTAGGGGAGGGGTGGGGAGTAGGGGGGAAAAATTTGTAGCAGAAAGCCTTGTAAGGGTTAATGTTGAAGAATTACCCGTACATGTGTTTTGAAAATAAAAATAAAATAAAATAAAAAATAGGCAATAGGCTGGATTTAGAATTAGGGTTAGTGGTACAGACCAGGACCTAGGAGAGAGACTGAGGCTGGATATAGAGACCTGGCAGTCATTTGCAGAAAAAAAACCCATAGAAGCTTATGAGGTTGCCAGGAGAGAGAGAAGGAAGAAAAAGCATCCAGGAAAAAAAAAAATCTTAGCATCTACTTCCAAGTTAGAGTGTGGAAAATTAATGATGATTTCACCAAAGAGCCTGAGGAGAACCGAGAGAAAGGGATATCACAAAAACACAGATGAAAAAGTCACAAGAAGAGAAGCCAGTCAATAATGTCTAATTCTGCAGAGAAGCCTGGAAGAACAAAGAATTTTGCAAAGGCCATTTGATTTTGCAAGTAAGTCATTACTGGTAACTTTGAGGAACAGGTTTCTTCCTTTTTGCATCTATAATTTCTCTACAGGCTAGTGGATGGTCTATTTTTGTTAAGGTAACTTGTGAGGCTGAGAAATATAGCTTTCTATTTGGAAGACACCAAAAGTCTTCCAAACCTCAACAGTTTGTTCAGTTCTATATTTTCCATTTGTTTACCTTTCTGTTAGCATTCTACAACTCTGAAAGAAGAAATTAAAATTTCCTGCAATTATTGTGTTTCTATTTATGGCTTTTTTTTTTACTGTAACTATATTAAGTAGTGCTATTTTTCCTTTTTTTTCTAATATGTCTCCCATCTATTTCATACCAACATTCTACCAATAAGTGTGTTTGATAGTGAGAGATAGAAGACAATAGTCTCTAAAAGATTCAAAATTAATATTGCACAGAAGGTAATAGGGAAGTCTGGGGGATCGGCGCATAGAACTAATGAGAAACTGAGACAGATCCAAGTTAAGAGACATCACCCAGAAATTTTCTGGTAGTGAAAGACAGGTAGAAGCTCAAAGGGTGCCAATGGCACTGCCAAGAGCAATCTGGGAAGAACTCCAGCATGTAGGAGGGACTCCCTATGCACAACAACAAGAAGACTTCAGGAAAGACAGATGTGGGGCTGTTGATGTGCTTCTTGCCTTCCCAGCTACAGGCAACCTTTTCCAGTTCTCCTTAACAGCAGTGCCTTTCCCCTGTTAATCATCTCCAATTTCCCTTGCCCGTAGCTTAATCAGACTGAGAATTTGCTCGTTGTTTCTCCCCATCAGACTGGGAGCTCCTTGAGAGCAGGCACTGGCTTTGACCTTTCCCCAGTGCCTAGTACATAATAGGTGCTTGAGGGTTAATTTTTATTTGACTTGACTTGAACCACTGGAGAGACCTCCCAAACTGCTGAGATTAAAACTTCATTTAAGTGTATATTTTTCAATCTGCTGTGACTTTAAGCATTGAATCTCTCCAGATATTATGGATTTTTCCTTTTACTTTGCCTGATAAGTCAATCAGTCAGTTAACTAGGCTATATTAAGCACCTACTATTTGGCAAGCCTTGTGTTAAACTGTGGGAATAGAAAAAAAGAAAAAAAATCAGTCTTAGCAGCCAAGATATGCATTCTATTCCGTTTTTTTTTTTTTTGGGGGGGGGAATACCTCCTAATGGAGAAGACAGCATGATAATGATGAAACAGCAAGAGTCATGAGGAAGAGCTGGCGTTCCTCTCAGAGGGAAGGCCCTGATGGGAAGGAGGGCTGGGAAAGGCTTCCTGCAGAAACCAATGACACTTGGAGGAGATGTTGGGCAGGGAGAGGCCCGTGAACAGCCAGTGAGAATGCCCCGACTTGGGAGGCAGAGGGTGCTGTGTGAGGTGGGGTGGGGGGCTGCTGGACTGTGGAGGAGTCAGGTGTAAGAAAGTTCTGAAAAGCCAGAGACTTTGGTATTTGACCCCAGGGACTACAGGGAGCTGGGGGAGTTGAGTGAATGAGGAGGAGATGGATCTTGTCAGATCCATGATGCTTTAGGAAGATCTCCTTGGCAGCTGAGTAACGGGGTGCAGGGCAGCTACAGCGGGCAGAAGTCAGGAAGACAGCTTCAAGCTGGCCTTGTGTGACCCTGGACAAGTCATTGTTTCTCTCTGTTAAAAAATAAAGCTGGAGAAGGAAATGGTGAATCACCCCCATCTCTTTGCCAAGAAAACCCTAAGGGAATCATGAAGGGTCGGGCATGACTGACACCACTGGACTTGGTGAGGACAGAACTGAAGCAGGAACCCCCTGCACTGGCCACGGTAGCATTCCGGCCCAATGAGATTCTGTGGTCAGGGGAGGAAAGGGAGCTGATGCTGACAGTTGTTATGGAGACAGAAATGAGAGGATTTGGCAAAAAAAAAAAAAACATGGGGAATGGGGAGGGAGAAAAAGCAAGGAGTTGGAGATGACCCTGAGACTGCCAAGGGACTGGGGGAGGACTCAACAGCAAAAGGAGGAAGGGGGAGGGATTCAGAAGCAGAAGAGACTGAATTAAGTTTGGGGCTTGGCGACTTTATAGCCCTGTGGAAACTTGGAGATGCCAGCCTGAGATCAGGGCTGGGCAAGTGGATCGGAGAGGCTGATCGCCCAAGAGATGAAACTAGGAGACCTGGTCAGTGGGCGTGATGTGGATGAGCAAAAGAGACAGGAGGAGAGCTAGGAGGGGCAGTGTCCCTGAGAGCTGGAGGGAGACCCCCAAGAAGCC
>JAJPUD010008813.1:0-83175 GCA_023553655.1 Myrmecobius fasciatus | reverse complement strand
TTGGAGCTATGCTCAAAAAGTTATCAAAGTATGCATACCCTTTGACCTAGAAGTGTTTCTATTGGGCTTATATCCCAAAGAAATCGTAAAAGAAGGAAAGGACCCCACATGTGCAAGAATATTTGTGGCAGCCCTTTTTGTAGTGGCTAGAAACTGGAAACTGAAGGGATGCCCATCAATTGGAGAGTGGCTGAATAAATTATGGTATATGAATGTTATGGAATATTATTGTTCTGTAAGAAACGACCAGCAGGACGATTTCAGAGAGGCCTAGAGAGACTTGCATGAACTAATGCTCAGTGAAGTGAGCAGAACCAAGAGATCATTATTCACGGCAACAACAATACTATATGAGGATCAGTTCTAATGGACATGACTCTCTTCAACAATGAAATGCTTCAAACCAGTTCCAATTGTTCGGTGAAGAGAGCCATATACACCCAGAGAGAGGGATGTGAAATGTGGACCACAACATAACATTTTCATGTTCTCTATTGAGGTTTGCTTGCATTGTATTTCCTTTATCAGATTATTCTTTCTTGTAGATACGATTTCTCCTGCACAAAAAATGATGCAATAACTATACATATATTCGATTTCTTAAGTATTCTTACATAATTATCATGTAGTGGATATCCTGCCATCTAGGGGAGGGGTGGGGAGTAGGGGGTAAAATTTGTAACAGAAAGCTTTGTAAGGGTTAATGTTTAGGAATTACCCAAATATATGTTTTGCAAATAAAAAGTGTTAATAAAAAAAAAGAATAACTGCTGATTACCCTCAATGCTCCACTGATATTCACATAACATCCTGGGTTAGAGAAATTAACTTATAATCTTAGAAAGCTTCCCAGACACTAAGGAGTTAAATAACTTATTCAGAGATTCAGAGACATGATTTGAACTCAGATCTTCTTAACTCTGAGGACAATATGCCATGCTATTTCTATACTTATTAATTTGTTTTAAATATTTTATATTTAATTTGAAATCAAACAACTTTAATAAAATTTTTTCATCTTTCCAGTATCCTTGAAAAATTCCTGATGGGCAAATATTGTCATCTGATTAACCACTGATATTCATTGAGTAAAAGACAGATCTACCGAAGTCAAGGTTTTTAATTTCTAAGCCAGGACCACCTCAGATTATACCCAAAATAATTTGTCAACAGCAGTGAGGTACTATAAAACATGAATTTACCTATGTAGTGTAGGTTTGTTTTTCTCACAAATATCCCTCTGCCAATTGATAAAGATTGTGTACAATACCAATTTTGGTGATTAGCTGGAGATAGTACATGAGAGCACCAGTCATTGCTTTTGTACAATGAAGCCATGTGTGATTTGACATTTTAGTTAAGGCAATAAACATTTGTTATATGCTTGGAAAAACTTTCTGACTAGACATGAGCTCATCTAAAATGTTCATTTTTAACATATGGTGGTGGAAAAGGATATGAATGGAGAGAAAATTATTTTTTATTTCCTTTTTACTTATGGGTGTAAAGTAATTTTCCAAAAATTCATGATATCTTCCCATTTTCTCTTTCTCCCAAAGCCATGATTATCTCAAATGACTGAATTAAGCACATATGTCTTTTGTTACTTGTAAGGCACTGCACATAACTTCCCCCCCACCTGAATAACATATTAGAGCTTTCCCTATGGTTTCTTGGTTCAAGAGGTGACGTCGTTAGTGCCTACCCAAATTTAGCCCTAGTCCTTCATCCATATAATTTCAAAAATATTATAGACTTCAAATAAAGGCTTGATTCCATATAGGGCCAGGGGAATTAAGCCAGTCATTTCAAATTATTTTTTCCTTTTGAAGATAAACCATAGTTACTGACTATTCCTTTAACACCAACCTTCCATTATCCCATTAGGAGTTCTAGTATTTACATCACTGAGGCTTTTATTTTTGCTTTGTTCTTATAATTTTGGCCAAATACCTTAACCTTATCCTGGACATATTTAAATATGAGTTATGGTTTTATACAGGAAATATATAGAAACATAAAGGAAGAATCCTAAAGTGTAAATTTAGAGTGAAAGGGAACTTTAAAATTATCTAGTCCAATGTCCTCATTTTATTTGTCATTAATATCACCATCATCATCATCATTAAAATACTGGTTTTACTTCTTGCCCAAGCAAAAAGTTCAAAGCTACTCATAGAACTCTTCTGATAGATAAAGGAGCTTTGACCTACTTCATTTAAAACTTGCACTGTTTTGCCCCTTCTTAGGCAATTATGAGTGGGAGGTTCACTATATTAATAATAGACAGTATAGTGACTCTTCTGCAGAGCCTACTGCAGTTTGATTTCCCATATGGAAGAAATTTTTTCAGCCTCAGTCTCCCTGGTAGTTGGGATTATAGGTGAGCATCACTTGCAATCTACATCTTCTGGGAAAAAAAAACTGACACCCTGCCCTCCTCCCCCAGAAGTAAATGGCAAAACACATATTTGAAGCTAGATATTCTGCTGTAAATGTATAACTTTTATCAAATTGCTTCCTTTCGAATGAAGTTAGAAAGGAGGGAGGGAAGGAGAGAATTTGGAACTCAGATTTATACAAAAAAATGAATGCTAAAGTTGTTTTTATATGTAATTGGAAAAAATTAGTTTTAAGATTCAGGAAAAAAGAAACTAGATCATCTAACTCCAAACTGAGCACTTTTTATTATATGACACTGAAATTCTTTCTCTTATAGCTGGCTATGTCAGATAACCAAATAGATAAGCCTATATTTATGTGCACTCAGAATAAATAGCTATACAGAAACATCTACCATAATAGCCATAGCAACATCTTCATACATATTCTTTGTTAAAGCATAGTTTCTAGAAGCTCACTGTTAAACAGTGCATAAATTTCCACAGAAGGGGTGGTGGACCCCCTCCGATTAACATGGCTCGCCATCAGATTAGCTAATATTTGCTCTAAAAGTTAGAAAGGCCTTGGATAAATAGAACAAAGGATCTGATTTGTTGGAAAGGAAGAGGAGGATTCCCAAAAGTCCACTGAGGCTCCAAGGAAGGATCGAACACAGTGAGGTGATCCATTAGACACTTGGTGTTTAGGAGAACTTTGTATCCAAGTCAGTTTAATGTCCTCATCCGAACTTTCCTTATGTATGAAATGAAGGGAGTGGGCTCGTTCTTGTGGTGGCTAAGAATTGGCGGTGGTTATGATTGTAATGAATATTATTGTGCTATAAGAAATGACAAGCGAGATGATTTCAGAAAAAAACTGAAAAGATATACATCAACTTAAATATAATGAACACAATCAGCAGGACATTGTGTATAGTAATAGAAATAGTTTGTTGACGTATGAATAATTTTGTTATTCTCAGCAATTTAATAATCCAAGACAATTCCAAAGGATTAATGAAGAAGTGTACTCTATACCTCCTGATATTGATTGAATACAGACTAAAGCATGCTATTTTCCACTTTATATCTTTCATTTTTTTCTTTTATTTGAGTCTTCATATACAAAATGACCAATACGAAAATTTTTCACATAATTGCACATTCATAACCTGTCTCTGATTGCTTACTGTCTCAGGGAGGCGAGAGGGAAAGGAGGAAAAGATAGAAACAAAACTTTAAATAAAAATGTTTTTTAAAAATGTGATCCCTAGAATTGATAATTCTTCAGATATAGTCAAACTAGGCAGCAGAATATGGTGTCAGCTCTCTTGTTTCTGACATAATTTTCTTTCTTTTTTCCCTTTGTGCTCCTCATACCCAAATATGCATGCTGAGATTACAAACTAGTGAAAACTGGGACAAAATTCTTCTTTTTACTTTTTCAGAAAACATTTTCCACAATTCCACAGTTCATCTATATCATCTCATAAGTTTTTACCCTAGATCAGTATAAAATTTTTCTGGGCCAGCACACGGCCTCATTCAGAGCTGCTAGATGATCTTTTATTATCTCTTTACCTATTTGGGGCTCCAATTCCCTCTTAGTTATGTATGAACTATTCTTCTTAGGCTAAAGATAGTTTTATTTCATAGAAATTATGGAAGCAAAATTATAATTGCATTGTTTTTCCTTCTCTCAGTTGTCTATTAAGACTATCAAAGCCACTTTAAATATTGGGTAAAGTCTATCCCTTATTGTTGTTCTTGTGTCCTTATAGTATTATTTTTTTTCTTTTCTTTTCTTTTCTTTTTTTTTAAATTTATTTGCATAACATATGTGTGGGTAATTCTTCAACATTAACCCTTACATAGCTTTCTGTTACAAATTTTTCCCCCCCAACTCCCTACCCCTCCCCTAGATGGCAGGATATCCACTACATGTTAATTATGTTAAAATATTGGCAAATCGAATATATGTATACATATTTCCAAACTTATTGTTGTGCAAGAAAAATCTTATCTACACAAAAGACATATCAGATAAAGGAAACACAATGTAAGCAAACTTCAATCAAGGAGTATGAGAATGTTATGTTGTGGTCCACATTTCACATCCCTCTCTCTGGGAGTATATGGCTTTCTTCAGTGAACAATTGGAAGTGGTTTGAAACATTTCATTGTTGAAGAGAGCCATGTCCATCAGAGTTGATCATCATATAGTATTGTTGTTGCCGTGTATAATGATCTCCTGGTTCTGCTCATTTCATTTAGCATCAGTTCATGCAAGTCTCTCCAGGCCTCTCTGAAATCGTCCTGCTGGCCGTTTCTTACAGAACAATAATATTCCATAACATTCATATACCATAATTTATTCAGCCATTCTCCAATTGAAGGGCATCTATTCAGTTTCCAGTTTCTAGCCACTACAAAAAGGGCTGCCACAAACATTCTTGCACATGTGGGGCCCTTTCCTTCCTTTATGATTTCTTTGGGATATAAGCCCAATAGAAATGCTGCTGGGTCAAAGGGTATGCACAGTTTGATAACTTTTTGAGCATAGTTCCAAATTGCTCTCCAGAATGACTGTATCTGTTCACAGCTCCACCAACAATGCATCAGTGTCCCAGCCTTCCCACATCCCCTCCAACATTCATCATTAACTTCTCCTGTCATTTTAGCCAATCTGACAGGTGTACACAACCTCAGGGTTGTCTTGATTTGCATTTCTCTGATCAATAGTGATTTGGAGCACCTTTTCATATGACTATAAATAGTTTTAATTTCATCCTCTGAAAATTGTCTGTTCATATCCTTTGACCATTTATTGATTGGAGAATGGCTTGAATTTTTATAAATATGAGACAATTCTCTATATATTTTAGAGATTTGACCTTTATCTGAACCCTTAAATGTAAAGATGATTTCCCAATTTATTGCTTCCTTCCTAATCTTGATTGCATTGGTTTTGTTTGTACAAAAACTTTTTAACTTAATATAGTCAAAGTTATCTATCTGGTTTTAAATTAAGAGTTCCAGTTCTTCTTTGGACATAAATTTATTCCATCTTCATAGGTCTGAGAGGTAAACTATATTACGTTCCTCTAATTTACTTATAGTATCACTCTTTATATACAGATCATAAACCCATTTAGATCTTATCTTGGTATGTGGTGTTAGATTTGGGTCAAGCCCTAATTTCTTCCACACTAGTTTCCAATTTTCCCAGCAGTTTTTGTCAAATAGTGAGTACTTATTCCAGAAGCTGGGGTCTTTGGGTTTATCAAAGACTAAATTGCTATAGTTATTGCCTAGTTTGTCTTGTGATTCTATCCTCTTATAGCATTATTTAGAAGCTTACAATATTTTTTGCTTTTAGCTTTCCTGATAATATTCTTAGAAACTTATGACACTCTTTAAAAAATATACAGACCTTGATTATGTGTCTCTACATCCAATTTCTGTATGTGATATTAGAAAATCTGCATCAAGCATCTCCTTTCTCCACCACATTGCTCTTAACAAATTCCTCTCCCTTTTATTCTTCTTTGTAATTATTAATTTATCATTACATTGTCAGAACTTTGAATTTTTAAATTACTATGTCTTCTTTATTCATCTTAGGGCTGTCATATCACAGAATCTCAGGGTTGTAACAAATCTGCAATATAATATCCTTCATACTCACATCCAATGCATGAATATATGAATACACTTTAAAGTTTCTCCAATAAATTTATGTCTTGTTTAAATGGAATGGAGGCAATCAGTAAATATGATTGAGTAGCAGAATTATTGGGTGTGGATAACATAACAGAAAATAAATATCTGAGTCTAGAAAGTAGGAAAAATTCCAACTTTGCTCTCCTTGTCTCTCTCCTTCAACTTTTTAAAGTGACCAAGCTTATCATTTATCCATATATTTTGGAGAATAAATATTGAAATAGATTGTGGAGACAGAACTCCTTTTTGTGGAGAGCTATAAAAATGGAATAAATGATCAACTATTGCTATGTTCTGTTTCCTGTCTATAGTTCCTAGTCAGTGATAGATACATATGCAACTACATAAGAGTATTTCCATACATATCTTCCATTTTCTAACTTGCGTGCAACTATTCCCAAAAAGTATTCCCCAAGTTTTATGTATATAGTATCCCAGAGGCAAGTAGTTCTCTGTAGTAGACAAAGAATAAAGAAGCAGGGAAGAGAGCTTTCAATCCACAAAGTAGATGGAAGTTGTTTACCTGGTTTAGGGGAAGAGTAGACACAAGGTCGGGCAGCTGGTTGATGGATTGGTTGTGTGTCCTTCTTCTGGAAGAGGATCAGTGATATCACAAGGATCAAGGTGGCACAATGCATAGAGTGCCAGGCCTGTAATGAAGGGAACCTTAGTTCAAATATTATTTCAGATGCTTAGTAGCTGTATGACCCTGAACAAGTCACTTAACCTTGTTTGTATGAGTTTCCTCATCTGTAAAATGAATTGGAAAAAGTAATGGCAAACCATTCTACTACCTTTGCCAAGAAAACTTTAAATTAGGTCACAAAGAATAGGACATGACTGAAATGACTGAAAAAAAAGATGATGTGAGGGACTGAGTTAAAAAGCTAATATTTAAGATTATAGAAGCTAGCTCAACCTTACTACCTGGAAATTCCTGCAGCCCTCATAGTTTTATTTATTGAGCAATTGATTATGGAATCCTTTGTGACATCACTTCTGTTGAAAAGTTGAAATGTTATATTTCTGTCTTAGTTTTTACCCTTTCATGGTTGCCCCCCCCCCCAGTTAAATAGTAAACCACTTAAAGGCCAAGATTATGTCTGACTCTTCTTCAAATATGCTCTGGCACCTGAGTCAGGGTTCAATAAATATTTATGGATATTATAATCAGAAAAGACATTAAATCAGAAAACAGTATTTCTAGGTACTTGTCATTCCACCAGGGAGATTTCTATTGCAAGAATAGATTTATTATAAAATTAATACTTGAATGTTCAGCTCAAATTGGTTTGAACAATAAAAATAACAAAAGTACAGCCATATATATTATCAGTGGATTAGAATTATACATCTAAAGACAATTTCAGTGAACATAATGAGGTCTCTAAATTGTTTTATCACAAAATTTATTATAATGAATACATTACTAACCATTTATGATCACTGCCATGTGCAATATATAGAATCTGCAGAAAAGGCCAAGCTAATTCCAGGTTTTCTGTAGTGAATTGGCAAATTAGAAGAAATACTTTGAAGTACTTTGAAACTAGTAAAGTAAGGAAGTTTTCTACCTTTCCTTAAGCAAGTTTTTGTAGTCACAGGAGTAATGGAAGTGTGTGTGTGTGTGTGTGTGTGTGTGTGTGTGTGTGTGTGTGTGTGCATGTGCATGTGTGTTTTATAGGTTACTGAGGACTTTAGGCAGTTTTTGGTTTAGGATTTGATTGGCTTGTTTATTTATGGAGTTTAATGACAATGAAGAGACCTTAGAATAATAGAATATTGGAACTGCAAGGAAATGCAAGGGTTAGAGATCACCTTTGTGAGTGAGGCACAAATCATCTCTGCGATACCTCTTAACAAGCATTATTTAATAATCAAAGAATTTTCAGAGCTAAAAGAGATCTCATTTTACAAATGAAAAACTTAAAGGCCTAGAACCCAGCTTATTTTTTTAAATAATATTTTTTTTATTTTCAAAATACATGCAAAGATGGTTTTCAGCAAAACCTTGCAAAACTCCGTGTTCCAAATTTTTCTCCCTCCCTTCCCTTCACTCCCCTTCCCTAGACAGCAATCATTCCAATATAGCCCAGATATGTGCAATTCTAAAAATATTTCCACATTTATCATGTTGCACAAGAAAAATCAGATCAAAAAGAAAAAAAAGAGAAATAAAAAAAGCACACAAATAATAAAAAAGGTGAAAATATCATGTTGTGATCCACATTCAGTCCCCATAGTCTTCTTTCTGGATGCAGATATCTGTTTCCATCACAAGTCTATTGGAATTGGCCTGAATCAACTCATTGTTAAAGAGTCACATCCATTACAGTTGATCATCACATATTCTTGTCATTGCTGTATACAATGTTCTCCTAGTTCTACTCACTTAACTGAGCATCAGTTCATGTAGGTCTCTCCAGGCCTTTCTAAAATCATCTGACTAGTCGTTTCTTATAGAACAATAATATTCTATAATATTAACATACCATAATTTATTCAACCATTCCCCAACTGATGGGTATCCACTCAGTTTCCAGTGCCTTGCCACTATAAAGATGGCTGCTATAAACATTTTTGCACATGCGGGGCCCTTTCCCTTTTTTATTATCTCTTCGGGATACACACTCCGTAGAGACACTGCTGGATCAAAGGATATACACGGTGTGATAGCCCTTTGGGTATAGTAGAACCCAGCTTCTTAAACTGTGATTCATGACCCCATATGGGGTCTTATAGCTGAATGTCAGGGGGCATGAAATTATAATTTATTATCAGTAAATATTGATTTGTAGATCTGTTTTATATAACTATATACCCAGGGTCAGGTAATATTTCTTTGGTGAAAAGGGATCACTAATGGAAAAACTTTAAGAAGCCCTGGTCTAGAGCAGTTGATCATTGCCAGCATCACTTACCTAATTAGTGCCTCCATATTTCCTGTGATACTGGAGATGAGGAGAATTGAACTGTAATTGTTACTGAAAGGGAAAACTAACAGAGAACATGGTGCTATCTTTCTCTCTTCAAGACAGCTGTCATGATAATTTGAAAATATATTTTTCAATTCTTCTGGGAATATTTAAGTAAATTCATTTAAATAGAACAAAAATAATGGTGAAAATTTCAGTTCAATGGAAGTTTGATTTAACATGTAATCTAAAAAGGAACCAAGTATGACATCATTTCCCCCCCTTCTCTATCAGGATGACAAGGATTTGGTGCATGAATTTGTTGTGGCTGAAGGTCTGACTTGCTTGATAAAAGTGGGAGCTGAGGCAGACCAGAATTATCAAAACTACATCCTTAGAGGTAAGTATCTGGGATTACTTCCATAACTCGCTTGAAGAATGTTGCTGGTTTTCTTATTTAAGGATTAATTATCTGACACATTTTTTTCCTGATCTGGACTTGTCTAAAGTTCATTTTTACTGGCATAAGGGGCTTCTGACTAGAAAATTCCTCATATCTGTGCAGATAAGAAACTGCTTTCCAACTTGTAGTTGTGAAAAATTGTTTTGGAAGTTATGATTTGCCTAGGGTCACACAGCCAGGATGCATCAAATGCAGAACTTTTACCCAGGACTTTTTGACTCTAAAGCAAGCCCTCTATTCATTCTGTCATGCTGTCATACTATTGGGGAATTCCCATATTAAAGTTTTCATGATGCAAAAGAAAAATCTTTGTTATGAACCATTATTCCTGCTTGATAATATTAAAAATAATTCTATGAATTAATGAATGAAACTTGAGAAAGCAGCATTGAGTATTCAGGAGAATAATAACAATAGTTCCTGTTAGATGAAAATCTACAATGTTGTGTTTAAGTGAAGTTCAGTCTTTACTACTTGGGATGTCCAGAATAAAGGAAATCTAAATCAGTTCTTAGTATATTGTGTCCAGTGGAGCACAGTTTTGGCTTCCTGACAGTCACCAAGACCCCCAAACTCAAGGTAATTTTTTCCAGTGATGTGTATGGTTGCCTCCATGGCAAAGTCTTGGAAATGCAGGGTCTGACTCGTTCCTACAAGGAAAATGTCAACTCTTCATATTGCTCGGTCTTGAGTAAAGAATAAGTCTGTATAATATGTGATTAAAGATCAAGTTGACTAGAATTATAAGGCAGTCAGAACTGAATTGTCCTCCCATAAATCCTGGCAAGTCCTCTTGCCACAGCTGTTATTATCTTCTCTGCATTGTCATTATCCTCTTTACCCAACTCTCTGAACTACTTCTTCCTCCTCTCCTTGCTTTATACTGCTTTGCACAGAAAGCTATGTTAAAGAAAAGAAAAACACAAAGGAAAAATAGAAAAGTTTTCAAAAAGTAAACGTTAGTGTTTGCTTTGGATAAACACATTAAATGTCATGCATATGTTTTGTAGCCTATCCCTGATTACTGTTCTGCTTTGTTCTATCTTAGGATAGAAATTCCAAAAACCTAGCAATCTGTCTCTCCCCCACTCCTCCCCCACCTTCTTCTTCCTTCTTCTTCTTCTTTCTTCCTTCTTCTTCTTCTTCCTTCTTCCTTCTTCTTCTTCTTCTTCTTCTTCCTTCTTCGTTCTTCTCCTTCTTTCTTCTTCTTCCTTCTCCTTTCTTCTTCTTCTTCCTTCTTCTTCTTCTGCCTTCAGTTATCTGAAGGCTTATCACATAAAACAGACATTTGGCTCATTTTGTTTGACCCCAAAAGTCAGAACAAAGACCAGTGAGTTGAAGGTATTAAAAAAAAGCAAATTTAGGCTTGATTTAATGAAAAACTTTCTGAAGTTTTTTTTTCCTCCAAAATGAAATGAATGGATTGTCTTTGGATGTAGCAGGCTCCCTTAACTGGATGTCCTTTAGTTACATAGCTTACATATACACATGCATCTGTATATGTGTGTTGAGAGAAATTATCATTATACTAACATATTAATAACTAATTACTAATTGTAATTCACCTATTTTTTCTTTCTATTTTCTGTAAAGGCCCAACTCCTGTTAAGGTTAGTCAGTTTCTGAAGGCCATGGCTGATTGATAAAATTACTCCTAGTCCTTAAGGAGGTCAGAAATACTTCATGCCCTAAATGGGCTTATTACATTGTAATGAGGGAGGCATTGCTATACACATATACACCTGTATATATAGACATGTATGTTTATATGTGTCTATACATGTATACTGAGACAAACAAAAAAAAACCCAAGAGACAGAGTTTATGGGTTATCAATTTATTAACTAGGGTCACTAGAAATCAATAAATTGATGGTGAGTGGTTTCTCTTGGTAACTAAAGAAGCCAAAGGAGATCCTGGGTTTTTTTTGTCCCCAGTAATTATCACAGTGCCTGGAACATAGTAAGCATTTAAATAACACTTATTAATGGTTTGATAAAATAATTGTATCTTGTAACCACTGCCTTAGTTTTTCTTCTCTTAAATGAGTTCCAAGTAATTTGAACTAGGCAGAAAGATATGGATTTGGGGTATTCTTGTTAATAGATAAAATTGTGCTAGTCAACATTTTGTCAAATTGGATGAAAACAGATGGTGTAAAGCTGGGTAGGATAATTTTGTGTCGTAGTAAATATTATGATACAAGCAAAATTCTAAATGACCTAAGCAGTTCAATACTTGGTCCAAATAAATAAGTTAACAGTGGAATAGTAATTTTACTGATATAGCAGAAATCCCATGGTGGGAAAACTTCTGATTTAGATATCTTCTTTATCATTTATTCTTGGAGAGCTGCCAATAGCACTGAAACTGTTAATTGAAAGTGAAGTTATTTGCCCAGGGTCACACAGCCCCAATATGTTAGAGGCAGGATTGACCGCCCCCCCCCAGTTGTGTTGGCTTTGAGGTCATTTCTTTATCCACTATACCATATTGCATCTTCTAAGATAAATAGCATTGAACAGGATAAATGCAATAATCTCCCAAAGTTCAAGCAATCAGTTGCAAGTTATTAAGTAGGAGCTATCATTACTGAGGATGCATTTGATTTGCATTAGATATACAATCACTAAAGATATTGGTAACTCAATATTTCTATATTAGGTCTAATCATTACATTATTGTGTCTGGAAATAGGAGACCTCCCAATATATCATCTTGACAGTTAAATATGAACATACCCCATCAAGGTATAATTAAATTGTTGAATAGATTGGTGTAGGTGCTGAAACTAATTCACTTGTGTCTAAATAATTGATCAAAATTAGGGGCAATTTAATTCTTGATAATAATATTTTTACTTTGCCCTTTTATGAATGTTTAAGGGAAGTAGATTCTGAGGAATTTAAAAGATCACTTTGTATTTTGGATTTTTTAAAATAGGGAAATTAAGATATTTCTTTGTATTCCTATTTTGTAATGCCTGATTTATCCTTGTTACTCCTAAATAAAGTTTCATATCTGTTTCTCTGTGTTAAAACCAGCATTTCAGTATATTGACAGAAAATCATATTTGTAATTGTGGAAAACATATGTCTACCTTGAATTGTTCCACCTGTTAGCCAACCACCAGGCAACTTTTGGTGTGATTGATTTTTTTAAAAATTTAATATTAAGCTAATTCTTAAAACTATAGCCAGAATTTATGTCCAATTGCAGGTTTGTGAAGGAGTGTACATGAACCTATAGTTCTATAAGGAAATAACTTTTGTAGAATCTTTATTATTTTCTCACATCTGTTTTTTAAAATACTTTGAATTTATCTTCCCTTTCTTCCCCTTCCTCTGCCCTGAATATTTTAAAGCTATTACTTCAATTCTATGTCAGCTCTTTTCTCATTCCTGGAATCTCTGTGGGCTTTCAGTTTAAGGTTGTATCTGCAGAGAGATAAAGATAGGTTCTGAATTATAGTGTAACCAAATTTCTTCAAATGTGAGTAGGCTTTTAAGAAGAACACTGAATACACAACAAGTAAAAATAACATTTATCTGTCTTATTTTTGGATGACTATAGTTGATACTCTCTAAAGCTTTTGTGATAGCCATGTGCTTAATGTAAATCTAATTTGATCTTTTATTATCTCATGGCTTTGGTAATTGAAGTAAAACATTGCTTAGAAAAGAAGAACATATATTTAATGGAATTCACATATTGATATACTGAAGTTTACATGTAATATATGTTAAAGGGGATGCAAATTTTCTTTACTTCCTATATCTAGCCAGTCTCATACTATGCTTCACATGCCATCCAGATATGAACTAAGCAATGCTGACCTATATGCTACCAGAGACAGCTTTACTCTTGATAAATTTTTATCTCAGAACAATAAATATTATTTACCACTGGAAAGGGCTCAGTAAATCAACTGATCTATGACTTTGCTTACAATCTCCAGGACATTCCAAACCCAAGCTGTCCTCTCCAGCCATTGCTTTCCCATGTGTGGAGTTGTCCCTTATTAGAATATAAGTAAACATGTCAGGTTTGTCTTTACATCTTAACTCCTTGCACAGTGCTTAGCACGTAGTAAGTTTGAGGTTGTAGTTGAATCATTTTTCAGTTATGTCTGACTCTTCTTCACCTCATTTGGAGTTTCTTGACATAGATATTGGAGTAGTTTGCTCTTTATTTCCCTAACTCATTTTACAAATGAGGAAACAGAGGCAAACAGGGTTAAGTAACTTGCCCAGCACACAATTACTTTTTCTGACTCCAGACCCAGTATTCTGTGCACTCTAGCGCTATCTAGCTGCCCTTACATATTAAGTACTTAATTTCCTTTTATATATTACACACTTGTGTATATGTGGATCTAGAATCTCGTTAAAATAGATATCTTCTGGTTATGTATATCTCAACCCATTCATAGTTTCTCTGAAACCTTTGTGCATATCTTCCCATCAGCCTTCCACAAAAAGATAATCTAACATAACCGAATGTTTTTCTCTAAATCTTATAACACTCTGTGTGTGCCAGTGTTACTTTTTTGCTCTCACTATATAATGAAGCTCACTTCCTTAGTGGTTGCAGACATATTATAAAATAGCCTTATTTATTCTCAGAGCACTTAGATCTTTTTTTAAACTAATATTCTAATTTGTAGGGCAGCTTGATGGCTCAGTTGAACCTGAAGTACAAATCTGGCCTCAGACACTTATTAGCTCTGTGACTCTGGGCAACTCAATTAATGTCTCTTTGAAGGAAATGACAAACCATTCCAAAATACTTTCCAAGAAAATCCCATGGGTTCATGATCACCTTCATGAAAAGTCAGATATGACTAAACAGCAATAATTCTAATTTGCATTATATGTAAATATTTTATCATACTTAATAGTTTCTAAAAATGTAATATATGTTAAATAGTTTATAGTAAACAGAAATCATATTTTTCTGTTTTCTTCCCAGCTTAGTTCAGTAGAAGGAATATTGGATTGGGAATTGGAAAAGTTGGGGTTTACTTCAGATGCTACCACTAAACATCCCTCCAACCTCAGAAAAAGTTTTAGAATGATAAGATCCTAGATATGGAGCTAGAAAGGACCCCTCAGAAGTAATCCCAGTCTTTCATTTTGATGACGAGGAAACTGAGACCCAGTCAAATTAAACAACTTTCCTAGTCATCCAATTAATCATTAGCTGAGTTGTGATTCCTACCCAAGCCCTTTGACAAATCATTCTAATTTAAGTCTTACTTTCCTCATGGTAAAATAAGGGTGTTAGATGACGTTATTTCTAATATCCCTTTCTATTTGGAAACTCTTCCATTTTGATATAGCAAATGACTCGTATATGTGTTCATATAAACAGACATATCTCATTTTATTTCTTGTCTCTGGTGGAGCCTGGAAGGGAGTCAGGAGTTCTAAATTGTTAGAAGCAAGGGCATTCCAAGGAGGAAAGGTAGATCCTAGTCTTCATACTTCATCTTAATTAGCTTAACAAGTTCCTATTATTTATGCACTACGGAAGATTGGAATATACCTGAAGGAATTTATCCAAATTAGAAATGACTTTACAGTTAGAAATTCCGTTTTAAGAAAAAGCACAGCTGATGTCATGGTAGGACATGGCAATTAAAATTTGAGTTGGGGGTGTGCTTTATGCAGCCTGTACAAGCTCGTACCTGTTTGGGAGCTGATTGTTAAATTTTTCGTGAGATTATTTATACTCTAAAATGGCTAAACACTACAAATCAGGCTTTGATTTGTTGTTTTGTTGTTTAGACTTAATAAAGTGATGAGATGTTAAAGCTGCAGATTAAATTTAAAAGTGTCAAATAGTTTTAGAAGGAAACTCAGCAGGCATCTAAATTAATCCAGTGCTAAAAGGGATCTCTATTATAGCATATTGACAAATCATCATTCATGACACTTTGTATCCCCTGTACTTGATGTAGATTGGCTTGAATTTTAAGAAAAAGAAGTTTTTCCTGTACCCTTTAACTCCTTATCACTCAAATTAGTCCTGTTTCTAATTATATTTTCTTCTATTTTTCATTATTTTTAGATTTGATTTGACAGATTATTTGATGTCTTGTTGAGTCATTCACTTCCATTTGCCCAGCTCTCATTTTTAGTGAATTGTTTTCTTTAGTTACCTTTTTTAAATCTCCTTTTCTATTTGGCCAATTGTACTTTTAAAGGAGTTGTTTTGTTCGGTCAAGACTTTTCCATTTCACCAATTCTATTTTTTAAGGAGTTGTTTTCTTTTTTCCATTTTACCAATTCTATTTTTAAGTTGTTTTCTTTAATAAATTTCTGTGCTTCCTTTTCCAGTCTGTTGGTTCCCCCCCAAAAAAATTTCATAATTCTCCTGCTTAACTCTCATTTCTTTTCTCCATTTTTCTTCTTTCTCTCTCTTTTAATATCCTTTTTGAGCTCTTCCAAGACAGTCTTTCAAGCTTCAGATCAAACTTTCCAGTTCATATCCTTTTTGGAGGCTTCACATGTAGCTACTTTGCCATTGCTGTCCTTTTCTGGCTTAATGTTCTGATTCCCTGTTCCCTATTGCTATAGTAGCTTTGAATGGTCAGGGCTCTTTATGCTTTTTGGCTTATTTTTAAAAAGTTTAACTCTGCTCCTTGGGCAGAGGGGAGATTGTCCCAAGCTTTTTTTTTCTTTTAGGGGATCAGGGACTTCTCACCGACTTTCATTGCACTGGGGCCAGCTGGGCTGCAAGCTTTCCCACTGTACTAGGTTGGCCTAGCCTAGCCCCTGTTATGCTTGGGTTTGGGGCTCACAATTTGCCTTCTTTGGTTGTGTTGGAGGCTCACAGATGGCTGATGATCTACTAGCCCTCTGAACTAAAACAGAGTAGACAATGTTGCTGTATTTTGGCTAAGAATCTCCTACTAGATCCCCAGCACTGTTTGTCCTGAGCCACATTTCCCCTTGCCCCATTCAGTAGACCTTTCCTGAAGTTCTTCCAAGATATCTTAAGCTGGAAAATTACTACACTATGAATGTTTGTGACTTCTGTTGCTCCAAAATCCATTCAGAGGCTTGATCATTGAATCGCCAGCATTGCCCTCCCAGCAGATTTTAAAGGGATTGGTGCCTTCTATATTACTCATGTCTTCTTCTCTTAACCTCCCAAGGAAAAATAAGGGGTTGGTAGCAATCCTATCACTGTCCTGTAGGCACAGCATCCTGGAGTTGGGGAGCCAGGGGAGCAGGCAACCAGAAACCAGCTCATTCTTTTCTGTCATGTTTTTTCCTGTGTGGTACATACAAGATGGATGGTCTCTTCTGTTTTCTTTCTCAGAAGTCTCCAGAAATCAAGCTCAGAAATTTGCTACCAAACTGGTGAACTCTATAAAAGAATATCTCTGTGCCATTTTTAGAGTCTGAATTTTCTATGACAATGTTCTCTGGGGAGTCAAAGGTTACAGATATAATTTGTTGTAATATAATTTATTCTGTGTATATATGATATCATTTGATATAATTGTTAACATGATGAGACTTTGTTCAACCATTACTTATAATAGGGAAACAGAGCCAATATCATATCTTCTCTTTTTTAAGCACCTTTTAAACAACTAAGTATGATGAGACTGTAATGATATTAACCAGAGAAGAGGTATTACTCATTATATTCAAATGTTATTCAAGGTTTGTTCTAATTTTTCAAATTATGTTAAAGCACAAACTGACCTTCTGTCTTTGAAGAGATGGAGGACTATAGGTGTAAAACATGGTATATATTGCCAGTCTCTGTTGTTATGCTTATTAGTTTAGCTGAATTGCTTTCCTGATTCCTCTCTTTCATTCTCTTTTATTCTGTGTTATAAAATTTGGCCTTCTGGTGATGGTATGACTATGGAGATATTTAGAATTGAGGTCGCATTAAAAATAATAGATAAAAATAATTTTTAAAAGTTACCAAAATATTCTATTGATTTAAGTATAGATTTACATTTCAAAAGAAATCTCTTTGAAAGATAACATTATTACACATACATGCATAGAATTAGACTGAAAACAACAATAATTATAGGCTGTACAAATTAAAGCTAATTTTTTTGGGGGAAAGACAACATATATTTGGAACCAACAAGAAGATATCAGGCATTTTTTAAACTTGAGCCTCAAGTTTTTCTTGGTATTTCTGGGTATTTCTATTGAATAGCCATGCTCCTGAAGACTCTAAGAATGCTCTGGGTAAAGGAAATTGTGGTAAGTTCCTGATATTAAGCTAATCAAAACATTTAATTTACAACATGTAATCTTAAACAAAAATATTGTGCTTTTTTTTTTGCTTGAACTAGTATAACATGAACTATAGGACTTGCAAATGCATTACTGGTGACTTTCTAAAGAAACGATCAGAAAATTCATTAGGGTGGAAAAAGTCCCCACGTGTCCCTCCCACTAGACTTAGAAAACAGAATTCCAGTCTTGTCATTCACCCACAGCGTATCATAGCCTTATATTGCAGACTAAATGGAATGCTTGTTTATCTAGACAGGAACAGAAACTGACATGACTTCTAATCTAGGATTACTCATTTAATGTCCACATTGCAATTTACAGAGCCATTGAGTCTCAGTTATAAAATACCTTTTCACATTAGTACTACTGATAATTATATATAGGGCTGTTGTGGGATTCAGAAATAAAGCAGGAGAATTACATATTTTCCCTGTTATCAGTCCTGATGATAACCAAAGTTTTTGTGTTACTATTTGGAAGGCTAGAGTGGGATTAGAAATTCAGTGTTTAATACTATACACTTCCACTTCCTCTCTATTTGATCTTGGTTAAGACACTTTGCCTATTTCCTCAACTAAAAATATAAAAATATCATCTCAATGTATCTCACAGGCCAATGGTAAGGAAATGATAGGATCATAGCTTCATAGGTAAGGGAATTGAGGTTTGGAGAAGTTATGACTTGGTAGCTAAGTAGCATAACAGATAGATAGAATGTCAGCTTGGAATATCATCCTCAAGAAGACCTGAGTTCAAATCCAGCCCCAGACATTTATTAGTTGGATGACTCTAGGCAAATAATTTAATCTCTTAGTCTGAGTTTTCTCATCTGTAAAATGAGAGTTATCATAGCATCTGTTTACCAGGATTATTGTGAGGAGAAAATGAGATTACGCATCAGGGTGGTTCAGTGGATACAATGTTGTATGTGCATGTGCAAAGTGATATTTATAATGTTCTTTATAACTTTAAAAATTGTATAAATATAAGATACTGTGATCATTTTGCTTGCATAAAAATGAAACTTTTATTTCAGTATGGATTTTTCTACCTAATTTTATTTCCATGAAAGATATATTTTGAGCCAACCTGATTCTGTGAAAAATGAATAACTGAAGCATAACAAATAAATATCTTTTACTCACTGAGCAGTGAACAGCTGTTCCTAAGTAGCAGCCTTCTGTCCTTTTAGAAACTTTTTAGAGGTTGTATTATTACTTTTTCAAAATTTATAAATATTATATGAAAATATTATGTAAATGCAATCCTAGGTAAAGAGATAAAGAAGATTCCAGTATTTCTAAATTAATAATGGAGGTTGCAAAGTGTAGTAAGAAGAATGTTGTATTTGAATTCAGAGGGATCAAAGCAAATTTTAGGTCTACCTCTTACTGTCTCTGTCACCTTGGGAAAGATATTGAACATCACTAGGTCTTATCTCTTCAGAGGGTTATTTTTTTATTTTATTTTTTAATTTTTTTTATTAAAGCTTTTTTTAAATTTTATTTGCATAACATATGTGTGGGTAATTCTTCAACAATAACCCTTACATAGCTTTCTGTTACAAATTTTTCCCCCAACTCCCCACCCCAGAGGGTTATTTTTTAAAAAAAATTTTATTGAAGCTTTTTATTTTCTAAACATATGCAAGGATAATTTTTCACCATTAATCCTTGCAAAACCTTGTGTTCCAATTTCCCTCCCCTTCCCTTCATTCCATCTCCTAGATGTCAAGTAATCCCAATATATGTTAAACATGGTTTAAAAAAATGGTAAATCCAATATAGGCATACATATTTATATAATTATCTTGCTGCATAAGAAGAGTCAGATCAAAAAGGAAAAAATGAGAAAGAAAATAAAATTCAAGCAAACAACAACAAAAAAAGTAAAAATGCTATGTTGTGAGAGAGGGTTATTTTAGATAGACTAAGGTTCCTCCAGCTCTAAGTTTATGATTCCATATCTTCATAGACTATGCATATAACCTGGGTTGCTTTCCTATAGAGATCATTGCTATAGAGACATAGTTAAATGTTTTGTTTTTTGAACTTGGCTTTTGGAGACACCTAGAAGAGAGAAGCCAGAACAGTTTGTCTATCTTGTGTTACCACAAAGGAGGAAGTGCAATGAGAAGGATTGAGTTGCACGTTGCATTTCTGGGTGCCTCGTCCTCCGTTTCCTTCCTCCAGGATATTTCAAGGCCATGGCTGCAGGATAATACTGTCTACAACTGATGAAATATTAACTATTGGCTGCTTGGTTAAGGGAGAAAGATGCTGAAAGAGAACAGAAATTTCTCCTGTAAAGTCTACTGAGTATTCAGTTCTTACTGTTCATTGGTCCCCTGCTCACTGAGTGGAAGGTAATGTTGCAGAAGTCTCTGGTTAGATACAAGGCCAAAATACAGACCTCCTTTGAAGTTGCCAAGACAAAGACTCAATTCTATACACGTTCCAAGTTGTGGTCCTGAAGACCCATCTTTAATCATACTTCATTGAGAGGAGAAAGGAAAAGGGTTATTTGTCTATGTATGACTCCAATACAACTCCTTCCCTTTTACTACATATTATTGTTGTATTGGCACACTCTAGATCTTACACCATTTCAATGCCAGCTTTTGTTTGCTTAAGTTAAATATATGACAAAATGAAAATTTTTATTAAAGCAAATTCAGCCCAACCTTGGATTCTTGGTACATATACACATACATGTGTATGTGTATATATATATACACATATGTGTATATGGATATATATATATATATCATAATATGTGGCTAACTTGATGTTCATGAGGATCAAACTTTAAAAAATTATACGATATGTTCTTTATTTTATTGTATTTTGTATTTTGGGAATGAGGTAGAAATCCTACTTAACTGCACACTTTCATATTTAAGGAGAAATGGATAAATGATAAAATTAAAGTTTTCATAGCATAGCTTTGGACCTGAAAGGGAACTTAGAAGTCATCTAGTCCAGTTCCTTGTTTTATTGATGAGGAAACTGAGGCCCAGATTTTATTGAATGAAATATTTTTCAAAAAAATACAAGCAATTGATTCATTCTAGGCTAGTTATGTTGTGAAAATATTTTCAGTAAATTAAATTCTCTAAGCCAACAGCATGTTTGAGCAGAAAGTGAATAATAGACACAAAATTGAGGAAAAATAGCATAGCTAATAAATTATGAAGACCTATAACATAGTCCTAGGACATACTAGCTCATGATGTACAGAGCAGATAACTTGATAAACTTTTGTAGAATTGATGACTTCATCGTGTTTCAGGGATAATATTTTCACAAATGTGATTGTGTCCCTATGAATGTAATACAATTAGATTGAGTTTGAATCTTTGATCTGAACAATATCATTCTGACTCATTTAAGAAGCAGCAATACAGAATAAGGATCTAAAAATAGAGGTTCTTCCTACTACCCTGTTTTTAACATCTACCTTTGCAACACTCATATATGCTCCCCTCTCTTCCTATACGTATAGTCATTGTGCAAATTCAGGTACACATCACCTGTCATCTGCACTATTGTTATAGCCTAAATATTACTTCTCTTCAGCATCACAAAGCTGCCAAAATAATTTTCATAAGGCATAAGTCTTACTGAACTACTCCCCTGCTCAAAAATCTTAACTGGCTTTCTACTGATACTTAGATAAAAAAAAAAAAATATATATATATATATATATACATACAGACAGACAGACAGATATGCACATATACTTTATTTCATAATACAGAATGTATATATATATATACATGTATGCCTTGATATAGAATGTACATGTATATATGTATTTATTCCTCCATTTAGAATATAAAACTTCCCCACATTATGGATCCAACCTACATTTTCAGACATTCCCATCACTTCCCTTCATAAACTCTACATTCTAGCCCAAATCACCTATTTGCTAACTCTAACTCAGCTAATTCCATCTGCAATTTCCATGCCTTTATAGAGCTTGAGCTCCATCTTTGAAATACTCCTTCTCTTCATCACTCCCTCTAAGAATAGTCTCTTCCTTCTCCCTAGATCTTCTATTTGGGTTTTTCTGTGAATATCTCTTCTTAATCTTTGAACTGTACAGTCCCCACTATGTCATTCAATGGAATTGATCTCTTAGTCCCCTATGACATAAGTGATATCTTTCTGTCAGTGTTTTTTTTTTTTTTGAGGTGAATAGTTAAGGTGCTGACACAAGTAAATAGTAATTGACATTTCTATTGCATTTCACAGTTTACAAAGTGTTTTCCTCCCAAGACTTTGAGGCAGGTTAAACATCACCATCCCCAATTTATAGGGCAAAGCATTGGTTTTCTTTATAAATTAAGGCTTCCTCCCAAAGCATACAAAAAACAAGCAGTTATATTCCAACTTACTCTCTAATGGCTCTGCCATGCTAAGGAAACTGTTATGATAGAAAATTCTAATTCTGGGATAAGTAAGACTAATGTACCTTGTTACCTGCTTCCCTTGAGGAAATCCAACCTCAATTCTATGCTGACAAACATTCATCTCACCTTCTCTTGGACTCTAACTGTTCTGATGATTGATAGGTATGAACCAGATGGCATTCTTCATGACACAGCCACAAACTGAGCCTGACACCATGCAAACACGGACATTTGCTCTAAAGAGGGTGTCTGGAGAACAGGCATTGGCTTGCTAACTTGATGTTTTATAAATAGATGTAACTGTTGGTGACATTCACACAGGCTTTGGAAACCGCTTCCCCAGATATCTCTAGACCTTTGGAGACAAGTTAGCATCTTAACTGGTATAAAGTTTCCAAGTTCATTTTGGAAACTTCACAAACTACAAAGAAAATGTTGGTTTTAAACACCAAATTTTCATGGGAATGATAAGCATCTCTGTATATGGTTTTAGGATGCTGGTTGCACTACAGAAGAGTAGTATTTCATAACAAGCCCATACCACATATTTCTGAGCATAATTAAAAGTTTGCAGTAGTTCTTGCACAGTGTCTGGTTTAAAGTATCTATTTAATGAATGCTTGTTGTTTGATCAAGAAAGCTAGATAGTACAGTGGATAGAGTTCTGGGCTGGGGATCAAGAAGATCTGAGTTCAAATCCAGTCCTTATTATACTTATTATACAGGTCATTTAACCCTTTTTGCCTCAGTTTCCCCAACTGTAATATGAGGATAATAATATCATATGTCTCCTAGGTTATGAAGAAGCTCAGATGAGATAATATTTGTACAATGATTAGCACAGTGCCTAATCTGTTTAAGTGTTAATGATTATTATTGTTGTTGTTATTGAATCCTTTTATCTTTGCAGATAAATACCTTCAGTGAATCATAAATGACCTTGATTTTCAAAGTGGAAGCCCAAAAGGGAGATTTCTCTTAAATGCTATTAGCTTACACTAAATATTCAAGATTATCACTATATTTATTGACAAAGTTTCCTGTTTTCAAAGGTATTTTATTGCTAAGATGAATGACAGAAGATTAGAAGGGAAGGAAAAAGCTGGGAAACAATTTTTATAGCTAATGTTTTTGACAAAGGCCCCATTTCTAAAATATATATGAATATAATGAGATATTGTTGTTGAATAAGAAATTATAAGCAGACTGATTTCAGAAAAGTATGGAAAGACTTACATGAAATGATACTAAGTAAAGTGTTGTTAAAGTTTTATTGAAGCAATGGCTCCTTTTTTGTAGTGGCAAGGAAATGGAAATTGAGTGGATGCCCATTAGCTGGGGAATGGCTAAATAAGTTATGGTATATGAAGATAATGGAATATTATTGTTCTATAAGAAATAATGAGCAGGGTGATTTCAGAAAAGCCTGGAAAGATGTACATGAACTGATGCTGAGTGAAGTGAGCAGAATCAGGATAACATTGTACACAGTAACAGCAAGATTATATGATGATCAACTTTGATAAACATAGCTCTTCTCAACAATACAGTAATTCAAGACAGTTCCAATAGACTTGGAATGGAAAATGTCATCCGCATCCTAAGAATAAACTGTAGAGATAATGTGCATCAAAGCATATTATTTTCACCTTTCTTTGTTTGCTTTTTCTTTCTCATGCTTTTTCTCTTTTGTTCTGATTTTTCTTTTACAACATGATTAATATGGAAATAAAATAAGTTAGAAGGCAGAAGCTATGGGAAAATGCTAAACGATGTGACCAAGAATAAATAATTAATTTCTCTGGACTTCATTTTGTTTAATTACAAAATGAGGGTATAGACCTTTAAAGTGTTAGATAAATATTAATTATGGTCATTATTAATAAGATACATATATACTTTTAAAATATTTATTTAAAATAATTTGAGGTAAATATTCAACCCAAGTAAGATACATTAAATAAATTAGGCCAGTAAGATTTAGAATTGAAAGGGATGTTAGAGATCATTTGTTTTAATCCGACCAATTTTTAGGAAATTGAGGCACAAAGGTTAAGTGACTTTCCATATCAACAAGATAGCAAGTAACAGAGGTAGGATTTCAAACTATGTCTCCTGACTCTTAATCCAGTGCATATTCTACTTCACCATGATCACTATGTCAGATAATATAAAAGGCTCCTTTGAAAATGTTTATTCTAGTAGTTGTAGAGTAGATCTTGTTTTCATGTGGCTAAGACTGGTTATGTTCCAACACCTCCTGGCCAGGGATATTATCTTGCTATTTTAATAGTATTCCTACCTCATCCTGATCCTGTTATCAAGATCTCATCTGCTGCTCCAAAGGTTACTTACTGCTGCTTTAGACAACTCCCAAGACTACTTTGGCTGTCTTCTGATCAGAACAACATTCCCTCTCATTTTCTTATATCTCCTGCCCTCTGTTTTAGCAGTAACTGAAAATAGAAAATTGTCTAAGTGCACATAAAAGGAACTCTGAAATTTTAGCATAATTGAAGCAGTCAAGTAGCATTTATTAAACCACAATTGTGTTCAGGCACTGTACGGCGCACTGATCATACAAAAAAAGACCAAAAACAATCCTTATTCTCAAGGAACACAAGAGCTGACATCAGCTATGTACAAGTCAGATGTTTGCAAGTTATTTTCTTACATTCCCCCCAAAAGTCCAGGCCCTTACTAAAATAGCTAAGGAAAACCATCAAAGCATACAATATTTAAGTAACAAACGCATTCAAGAGAAAGATTTAAGGAGTGCTATGAATCATATTGGCATGTAGGGTATAATAGGACTGGGTCTTTTGGTTAGGAAACCAGTTGAGTGCAAATGAAAGAACTCATATTCTATTCAATTTGATTCAACAAGCATTAAATAAGGACTTGGTATTTTCTAGGCATTCTTATAGGTACTGGGAATCCAGAGATTAAAAAATAATTCCTGCTTTCAAATAGCTTACATTATATTAGAAGGAAATACAACATGAACTGTATTTGAAACGCATATGGGATATATGAGGAGGTCAATGTGGAGAGCTACTGGCAACTTATGAAATTCAGAAAAATCTCCTGGTGGATGTGGCTTTTGAATTGAGTGTTGAAGGGAATGAGGAGTTCCAAAAAGAAAGAGCTAAAAATAATCAAATTGATGCAGAGCTTGGGGGAATCAGGAATTTACTATGGCCAAAGGCAGTCAAAAAATCTAGAATCACCTTGGAAGTGAGGAAGTTAAGGAGGAATAATTGGGTCTTGGAGGTCAAAGCAAGCAAGAGTTGAGAGTTCATCAAGTTAGGGCATTTGAAAGCATGCCACTAGTTATGGGCATTGGCTGTAGCAATGGAAGAAAAAAAGGGGGGGGGGAAGGAAGCAAGGGGAGGGAAGACGGAAATCTCTAAGAAGCAAAACTAATATGGAAGAAATAGGTTTTAGTGGGGAGGGAGGGATTGAGGGAAGAAAGAGGAATTATTTTTCTTGAAGCAAATTGGTGATGGACCCAAGCTGTGTTGGGCACTTGGAAGGAACTTTTGTAAGATAGGAGTATCTGTTACTTGTTTGGAGTTACTATTGTTTGCCTTTATTTACAAGACTATTGGATACTGTATAGGAATTTTCTTGTCTTATCTCTAGTCTGACTTATATTTAGCCCTGTTCTACAAAGCTCACTAGTACACTAGCTTGTACATGTCACCTATCTAGCACTAATTAGTGAGTAACATGTACTGCTTTCTCTTAACTGTCAGTTTGCTTTTCTTAGCAATGAGGCTAGTGAAAGACATTTGTGGAAATTAACCAGAAGTATAGGGGTAGAGGATCAAAGAAATCTTTTCTGTGACCTTCTAAAATTTTAATAATTATCTGTTGTCTCCTTCCTCCCCTGCCATGGTGATAGGTTTAAAAAAAAAGTTGTCTGGTTTGCTGATTTAAAATATCTGTCTCCTACTTTGTCTGCCTTGGGGGAATTTCTTCACATGAAAACATGGATGTTGCCAGAGATTTGTAGCTTCATACTGGAGTTTTATTTGTATGGCATTATATACTGATGCATATCTTAAAAGCTTATGGGAAATAGTTATATTGGTTCTTTATTAAAATCTCTATTACAATTATTATCATCTACTGAAATTAAGCCAAAAGTCAACAGTCATTTGGTAAGTGCCTACAATGTACCAACTCCTTGCTAAGTGATAAAAAGAAAGAGGAATAAAACTCTTTAATAACCATTATAATTATTTACTTTTATCAAGGCCAATCAGTACCTATTCTTCAATTTATAGCTTAAAGAATTTGGCTGGAATGCTGGGTGGTAAAAAAGGGATTTGAACCCTTTTGTGTCCTGGCCTTCATTGGCAACGTAGTAAAACCTATGGTAATATTTTTAAATACATTAAATGTATTAGGATTATAAAAGAAATCAATTTCATCAAAATACAGTTAAGCAAATATTAAGTTTACAAACCTTAGGTTAAAAATCCTTATTCCATTTCATTCTATTGCTATGGTGGTAGCTAACAATAGAAGGAAGAGAAGGAGGTAGTATGCTCTACTTGAAAAGTAGAGCTTGATCCCAGAAGTTTTGGTTTTGAATTCTGTTTTTCTTTTCATTATCTGTTTGATCTTGGATACATGCATCACTTAATCTCACTAAATTTTAGTTCCTCTATGAGTGAAAAAAGAATACTAATCCCCGATCTGCTTGGCTCACAAGTAAAAATAAAATGAGATGCTCTATAGAAAATATTTTGAAAATTATAAAGGACTATGCAAATAAAAGGGCAGCTAAGTAGCACAGTGGATAGAGAGCTGAGACTTTGAGTCAAGAAGACTCATATTTTTGAGTTCAAATCTAGTCTCAGACAGTAGCTACACAATCCTAGGCAAGGCACTTAACCCTGTTTGCCTCAGTTTTTCATCTATAAAATGATCTGGAGAAAGAAATGGTAAATCTTTCTAGTATCTTTGCCAAAAAACAAAAACAAAAAAACCCCCTCCAAATGGGGTCACAAAGAGTCAAACATTACTGAAAACAATTGAAAACACAAATACAAATATAGGGCATTATGATTATTTTATCACTGTTATTATGACAAAAGTATGTTTTAAAATGTTTTCCTTCTTTGTTGGTATTTCAGCACATTAGCTTAAAAATCTGTTAAACTGTGAAAGACCAGATTTTTGAAAGGCAGTATATGTTCAAGGTAAAACTTGAATTCATATCTTTCTGGTGGAGAAGCCAGTTTCCCAACCCTTAGGCCATGCTGTCTCTTTAACTGGCAAAAAAAGAGTGCAGTGATTGGTAAACATTTGAGCCATCTTCTGCCAAAACATGTACAGAAGAAAATGAACAGAATGGGAAAGGGACTAGAAACCATAATATAAGGGATGGTTGAGGATCAAGATCCATTTAATAGAATTTCAGATATGGCTTCCAAATTTTGGACTTATAGCTCTTTGATTACTAGTTTATACTGTTCTTGATCTTAGTTTGTACCATACAGAATACTTCTCAATTGCCTACTTTCCAGACTTCCAAAGTCTAACTGTAGGAGAAGTCTATATGCACCCTGAAACAATTCAGTCCTCTCCCTTTCCAGAAGGAAAATACTCAGAATTTGAGGGAGAAAAGTATAGGTCAGGAAGGAAGGTTATGTGCTAAAGGCAAAATCAATGTTAGATTTTTATACTCATCAATCTTATTGGGGTGATAAAAATTTTAAGCCCAGCCAGACATGGGAAAATTGGAAACTAAAATTCTTCTTGGAGAATTTGTAGAGATTCAGTTTAATAAATGTGTCTGAAGTTTCTGTTAGTAGTTTGATTCTAAAAATGTAGATTTTAGATAAAAAAGTATTAGTGCTAAAATTTTTTTTAAAAAAGAGTTTGATTCTATTGTTTGAATCATTCTTTTATTTAGTAAGTAATCAAGTGCTTATTGGGTGAAGAGTACTGTGGTAGATGCTGAGAGGGATACAAAATATAGATAATCCTCAGTCCTTACCCTCGTGGAGTCTATGTGCTTCATTTTATGTAGTTCATGTTCACTCCCAGCTTAACAGTTCTGAACTAATTCCTGCCTTCTCTTCTGGGATGACTCTTGTCCATGTGCTGCAGCAAATCCTCCACAAGGGGGCCACTCAACCTATTAAGGACTTTCCTCTAGATTTCGGATTAGTAAATGGGAACCAGTAGAAACTGAGTCTAGAAAAGAAATGTCATAAATGCTATTATTTTATGACATTTCATTACATCACAGAGGGGCAAAATGAAGTTCCATATGAATTCTGAACATGTAAAATTTTCCTAGCAAAAAAGAGTATAGAGTTTCAGGACAAATGGGGTTTTCTAGATCAATACATCAATATTTATTAAGCATTTACTATATATCAGGTACTATGCTAAGTGCTGATATCAGTTTATTCCTTTGCTTTGCAAGATTAATTGGCAGAACTGGGCATGGCAAAAAATTTAATTACAAAAACAATAATAGCTAATATTTATGTAATGCTTATTATGAACTATGCATGGTGTTAAGTGCTTTTACAATTATTTCTTTTGATTCCCACAATAATCAAGGGAAGTAGCTGCCATTATTATCCCCACTTTATAGATGATAAACCTGAGGGAAAATAGGTTAAGTGATTTGCCCAGGGTCACATAGCTGATAAAAATCAGAAGCCAAATTTAAATTTAGGTATTCCTAATTCCAGGTCTGGTGCTCTGTCTACTATACCAGAACAAGTGAACCAGGATGAAACAGGATGCTAAGTCTATAAGGCTGCTTTGGCAAAATAATATAGGCAGATTAGACAGATTTGAGACAAGAAGAAATGCTTCAGGATGAAGTACTTTTCATGCTGTCTTTGGCTATGTATGTTACATTTAAATAATAGTCCTTTTCATTATTTTGCCCTAACAAGTATGGATCTAACAGATCAAAGTGAATTCCTTGATGACACAGAGTACTGCAGGTGTGGGGTGGAGTCAGTATGAAATATTAGGCCGACAAACAGGGTACTTAAAAACAGAGGAAATTCACTATGACAAACCTATCTGATGTAGCCAGATTCAAACTATGATAGATGTGGAAAATGCTAAGAGAATAGCTGATCATTTTTGTTCTATTAACACAATGTACTGTAGCTCAGTGTAATTTCCTTTAATTTTTCTTTTTTGTGTGTATGGAAATGAAACTGGACTTTGGTAGCAGCTTATATAGACACACCTCTTTTAAAAAAACTATTTTTCTGGAAATAAAAAGATGCCACCAGTGGTTAAATAGGCTGTAGTATATGATTGTAATTGAATACTATTATGTTATAAGAAATTACAAGCAGAATTATTTTTAAAAACACGTGGAAAGACTTACATGAACTGATGCAAAGAGAAGTCAACAGGATCAGGAAAACATTGTACACAATAATAGTAATATTGTTTGATGAAGAACTTTGAATCACTTAGCTATTCTCAGCAATAGTTTGTTCCAAGATAATCTCAAAGGATGATGAGCATGCTTTCAGCCTCCAGAGAAAGGACTGATATTGATTAAAATAGTCTGAGCATGCTATTTTTTACTTTTTCCTTTCATTTTTTTTTCTTTGAGTCTTCTTGTACAAAGTAATTAATATTAAAATGTGTATAATTGTACATGTTTAACCCATATCTGATTGGTTACTGTCTTGGGGAGGGGAGAAGAGACAGAGAGAAGGAGGGATAGAATTTGGAACTCAAACCAAATAAACTAAATAAAACTAAATAAATATGTTTAATTTTTTTTAAAGCTATATTCCTTCAACACACTAACTTACCAGAAATTTCAATATTGGCAGTAGGAGCAGTATAAAAATACAAAAATAAATTAAAGACATATAAAAATAAAAAAAATTCCAACATGTTATAAAGAGGGGATTATGGTTTTAAAATGTTATTTTGAGGCATTAATTTGCTAAATTGTAGCTGAATCAGGAAATTTAAAGTAGCTGCTTTCCATGGCCAGTTTCACTTAGTTCCACATCCTGCTTGCCAATAAATTGTGAATTCATCTTTGTTTTGATTTTTTGACGTGGTCAGTGTCATGATAAGCTTTTTTCTTGACTCTTTCATTAACTGTTTTATCATAGAAATTTAATTTTGTATTTTAAAGTCACTTATGTATCAGAAGGATGGAATAAGGCAAAATTTTTTTTCCTAATTTTTTTTCAAATGGGGATGGACTAATTTGGCAGTGAATAAAATGTGAGACTAGTTCAGGAAGATAGCAGTGCAATAAGTTAACTGAAGCTTATCCTTGATTTAAATCTTCTATAGAAATTTGTTTCCATTAATATATTTTGTTTTCATTTCTTATTAAAAACAAAACAAAACAAAAACTTACACATGTCACCATAGTATATGCCACCATCTTCTTATAAGAAGTTAAATAAAACCACTTTTTATGGTGGGACAAGTAATTTTTTTTACTTTTATAACTTACCATTTGTTAATAGAAAAGCAAGATCTATGTTTTAACTTATATCTAGATCAAACATTGCTATTGTATTTAACCTGAATTCTGCCTTTTTGTATTATCTTTATACTATAGACATGTATATTGTTCTTAGGTCCTGCATTTTTTCTATATGTTCATATAAATTAATACCTAGAGGTTTTTCCATTTCATTTCATATGTAGGTCCCCTGGACAAGACTACTATTTGGTGCCATATTCACTCAAAATGATAGCTCATGAGCTCCCATGAATGTGTTTACTTTTGATAGAAAATGTTCAAAGAAAATACATTTAATGAAATATCATAGTAAGAACAGTAGCAATTTCCCCATAAAACTTGGGTGTACTTTCCCACCAATACACACTCTGAGTGGAGAGAATGTACACATATAAGGAACATGTACAGCTAAGGTACTGATGGAGAGGAAGAATTCACAAGTACTGCAGGGTCACTGATGTCTTCTGGGAACTTCTTAATGCTTCTGATTTTTGGACCTGCCCTTTCTGATCTTGCATAGTATGCAATTTCTGCTGCACATCGTTGAAATATAATCTCAGCTGAGTATATGTGCATGAAATATAGTCTCGGCCAGTCATTACTTGCTGCTGGACCCATGTGTCCTCAGGCTGGGAAATTTATTTCTGCTTCCAGCTTGTTACTTTACAAACAGCCCTCAGCTGAAATGCCTTTTCCAAATAGGAGAAGGAATAGACTTTGCCACTGCTCATTTAACATAGAATAGAGCTCTTTTGTTTTTTTTTAAAAAATCCCAATAACATCATTTTATTTTTCAAAATACATGAAAAGATAGTTTTCAACTTTCACCCTTGCAAAACTTTATGTTCCCAATTTTTCTCCCTTCCTCCCCCTACCAGACAGCTAGTAAACATAGGTTAAACATGTGCATTTCTTTTGAACATATTTCCACATTTAGCTGTACAAAAATATCAGATCGAAAAGGAAAAGAATGAGAAATAAAAAACAAGCAAGCAAACAACAGCAACAAAAAGGTGAAAACACTATGTTGTGATCCACATTCATAGTTCCCTTTCTGGATGCAGATGACTCTCTCCATCACAAGACTATTGGAATTGCCCTGAATCACCTCATTGATCATAACAAACTTATCAGAATGGAATAAAAGAAAAATCCTTAAAAGCTTTTTTTTCTTATAAAAGGACTCATTTTATTTCTTAAAGCTGTGACTTTGCAAAAGACAATTCCTCTCCCCAAGAGTTAGGTGCACAGACCTAGCTTATTGTAGCTAACCAGTATCTTCAGGGTTACTTTTTAACTTCATATTCCTGGTCACCAAGGTTAGTGCCTTGGGTCAGTGAGAAGCCTTATTATGACTCAGCTTTAGACATTCCTTGAAGCAAATTGTTTATTTCAGTTTGCTAAACTGTATCCAATTAGTATTATTTTAGTGGATCTCTTGGCAAATTACTAGGGACTTTCTGATTTCAGGAACCTTATTTTCTTAAACCCAATACTCTTTTGTTCCCCTTGCAAATGAATAAGAAGTGGAAAAGAAAAAGGGATAAAACTAAGCTCAATGATAAAGTCTTTGCCTTACTTTTGCCTAGTGGTATTCCTGTCTTGAAAATGGCCAACAATAAGCTGCCTTACTTAAGTCTTCCCATGTTTCTGTGAATTCTCATGTATTGGGGTGTTCCGAATCACACAAGCAAGGAGATGATGAGCTAGTCACTTTCTCTGATCTCCATCATCCTTAAAACATCTATAAAACAGAAATTTTGCAGCAAAGATAGAGCAACATCAGCTGTCTCCTTGGTCTAGGAAACCTAGAATCCAAAAGAAGGTTAAGAACAACAATAATAACAGCAAAAAAATCTAATCCATGAACTGACTTTTACTGACCCGAGTTCCCTGAGCACACCTTTCTCACCTCCTCACCATTACTGCAGATAGTGCTATTATGAATATTTTGGTACATATGGCGTCTTACTTTCTGTCATTGAATTCCTCCAATTCAATCTCAGTTAATGGGATTACTGAATCAAAAGGTATGAACAACTTAGTTTTAATTGTGTAATTCCAAATTGTCTTCCAGAATGAAAATCATCTATAGTGAATTAGTGTGCCTTTTCTTCCACAGCTTCTCCAACAACTGACTTTTGCACTCTTTTTACACATTTTCTTTGGTCAATTTTATGAGTTGTGAGATAGGTGAAAACTTAGGCTTTCATTTTTTTTTCAGATTATCAATGACTTGGAATATTTTTTTATAGTTGTTGATTGTTTTTTGAATTTAACTATTAATCCTGAAGTCAGGGAGAGAGGGCTAGAGCACGAATGATGCTTGAAGCTTAAGAAACTGCTGAGAAAGCCATCCTGGCATAATGTCTATTGATGAAAATATTTCCTAACCCCTCAGTAATATAATAACACAGTATAAGACTGAGCTTGGCCGAGGGATTAGAAGTCATACAATGAGGAAGCATGGAGTCTGGAGTCAGAGTTAAATCCCTGTATTCTCTCCATTTCCCCATATTCCTCTTCTTTCTCTTTGCCTCTTTTCTCTCTACACCACAAAAAACTATATCATAACATCATTATTGCCATTCAGTAACATTTATAGATCATTTGTTACGTGTCAAGTACTGTGCTAAGTGCTTTATAGATATTATCTCATTTGATTCTCATAACATCCCTAGAAGGTAGGTGCTGTTATTATCCCCATTTTACAGTTGAAGAAACGGAAACACTTTCCCTGGGTCCCACAGCTAATCAGTCTCTGAGGCCATATTTGAATTCAGGTCTTCTTAACCCCAAGCCCAGCTCTCAATCCACGCTACCACCTACCTGCCCCTCTGCATTTCCTCCCTTGCAACTTCTCCATTTCAGTACATATTTTAAAAATTGCCTGATAAAATGAAATTTTGTTACTTAATTACTAACATATGGAGAGTCAGAAACTTCAGGTTTAGAATCAGCTAAGTTAGTAACTGCTGTGTTAGCGTGAGTGTGTTAAATTCCCTCCCTGGATTATCATCTCCTCATCTGTAAAATGAAAGAGTGGTCCCAATTCAGTTTCTACAGTTTGTCTGTACTGGGCAGTTCATTTCAGTCATACTGAGCTGGTCATTTCATTGTGCAAATTGTGTCCAGCCTAATCTTCCTCTTCAGGGACTATATAATGGTCTGGTTCTTCAGATTGTCTCAGTGGTGAAGGCTGAGAAGTTAATGTTTGCTTCTGTGTAGAGATCTTCAGATAACAATGTTTTATGCTTATAAAGTACTTTTTATTAGTGTATTATCCCCTGGGGGAAGCACAGAAGGTATATGTTTACCTCTGCCAGAATCCCAAGATTGACAAGAAACATTCACAGTCATCATTCCATTTCTGAGCTGTTTTCCCACATCAAAGACAGTTTTACGAATGGGAATTTGAACCCTGGTTTATATACCAGAATTAAAAGACTGACACACTATGGGATATAGCTATTTATAATGAGGATGGCTTTAATGGGATTCCCTACACCTCTTTGAACGTTTAGTGGTACCTTTATACTTTTATGAAGACAGTGGTATGGTGCAAATTAGATGGCTCATAGGCTGAAACTTAAACAGGAAGTTAAATATAGGGTTCCTCAATTTCTACAATTGGTGCCTGGCTTGAGGAGCATGTAAGAGAGCTTTGTTATTGAATCATATTTTCAAATTGGCTTACATCATAATTTAAGCAAGGCTTTTTCATCATTTTTGATTCATCTTCAATTGGCAGTCACTCCTCCCTTAGCTTTGAGTTTCTCTATCCCAAGCTTTTGACATCAAGCAGTGAAAAATTGGTAAGCAACTACATAAAGCTCACTTAGAGGAGCTCTCTATTTAAAGAAACCTAAATGTGAATACTTTTGTAATGTAGGTAATATTTCTGTAAACCAAATAGCCACTCCTAAATTTATCTATTTCATTTGTTGAGATCATCTTTCTCATCCTCACTGCTCACACACAAAGATTTGAAAAGCATTGTGCACACATCACATCATTTGATCATAAGTCACAAGAATTTTGATCAACTCTATCCAGAGTATTGTCATCAAATGGGATGTTACATGGGGAGATATGTTCTTCATTGTAGTTAGAGCTAGACATCTTAAACTTTTTCCATTTGTGACCCCTGTTTGTGTGAGACGTTTTTATGTGACCACAGATATTTATGTATACAAATCAAACACTGATAATAAATCTTAATTTTGCAACCTTCATATTCAGTTATAAGATCCCATTTGGGATTATGAACCACAGTTTAAGAAACTGGAGTATAGAGAATTTCTGACTTCAACTCTCAAATTTCTGCCTATTGGATATTTTGAACTGGATGTCTCCTAGATATCTTATGAATGAACTTTTTAAACTTGTTATCTTTCTCCCAAAACCTTCCCCTTGTCTTAACTTCCTCATTTCTGTTGAGCATACTCCCATTATCCAAATCACACACTGGCTCACAACTTTGGTGTCAACCTGAACCCCCCACTCTCTCTTTTACCTCCCAATCCAACCCATACCCAAATTCCGTTTTTTCTTAATTAATAAACCTCTCATATAATCCCCCTTCTCTCTTCTGACACTGCCATTCTGGTGAATGAAAGGCATCATTACCTTAAGCCTGGATCATTACATTGATCTTCTGGTTGCTCTTTATACCTCAGATCTTTTGCCACCCTAGTACATCTTCCCCTTAGCTGTCAAATAGTTTTTCCTAAAGCACAAATTTGTCTAAGTCATCTCCTCCACATATACTCTGTTCTCACAGTCAAAACAGTCAACTCAGATAGCTCCCTATTGCCTCCAGAATCAAACATAAAATCCTCTCACTTTTAAAACTCTCTGCAATCTAGCACCTTCCTAACTTTCTAGTCTTTTTATCCTCCCCCAGTACTCCTTCCACATATTCTGCTATCCAATGACACTTACCTCCTTGTAGGTTCCTGAACTGAATACTTCATCTCTAGACAAAAATTTCCTGTTGCTATTCTCATGCCTGGAACTCTCTTCCCAGTTTCCCTGGTTTCCTACAAATTTCAGCTAAAATCCTACTTTCCATGAAACCTTTTAAGTGTTAGCGCTTTTTCTCTGTTTATTATATCTAATTTATCCTGTCTGTATCATGTTTGCATGTCATCTCCTCCATCAGTTTATGAGTGCCTTGAAAGGAGGAATTGTCTTTTGCTTTTCTTTATATCGCTTATATTTTGCAGAATTCCTTACTCAAAATACTTACTTAATGAACTCTTAATAACTGAATGGCACTTTATCTCCTATGCCATGCTGCCTCTTTATATTTATATAAAGGCCAAAAATAAAGGACAGAATGGGAGGCCTTGTGTGGTTGAAATCTGAATTAAAGGAGAAAACACCTACATTTACAAATCTTGTAAAAAGTAAAACAAACAAACAAACAAAAACAAAATAAAAGACATAAAAATGGGTCATCTGATATTCCTCTTGCAAATGGAAGACCCATAGGAAACAATGAGTTCTTATATCATCACTGTCATCATCATTGCCATCATTGTCATATTTATATAACACCTACTATGTGTCAGGCATTGTGATAAGCACTTCACAATTTATGTCTCATTTGATAGCCATAACAAACCTTGGATAGGTGCTGTTATTATCCCTATTTTACAGATGAAGTACCTAAAGCAAATACAGATTAGGTGACTTACCCAGAGTCACACTGTTGTTAAGTGTCTGAACCTAGATTTGAACTCAGGCTTTCCTAACTCCAACCTGACTTTCTGTGCACTGTGGCATCTCTTAGCTGCTTATTATTTCTTAATAAGATATTGAACACAAAATGTTTTTTTCTGAACAGAAAAATTTTTTTTCCGATATTAACATGAATGCATTGGATCATAGATTTAAATCTAGAAGTGACCTTAGATGGCATTGAATATAACCTGCTTACTTTATAAATGAAGAAAATAAGGAACAGTCTAACTGTCTTACCCAGGTTCATGTAACTAGCAATAACTATCATTTATATAGTGATTTAAGATTTACAAAGCACTTTGCATAAATTATCTCTTTGGATTCCCACTACTAGAAGGTAGGTACCATTGTTGTAAGGGCAGAGTTGTTTTCACTTTTATATTTGTATCCCCAATGATTGGCAAAAAGTAGGCACTCCATAAATGGATGTAGATTGACTGATTGCCTGTATTCATTAGTGCTCTTTCATGATATAGTTGTCTATTTATTACACTTATTCACATACATATTGAATTCTTCCAGTAGAATGAAGTCTTCTTGAGGACAGGGACTATTTTGTCATTCTATTTCCAGGACTGACTTCAGGGCGCATAGTAGGGGCTTAATAAGTGTTTGTTTAACTGACAAGTTTTGACAGAGACCTGATATTCTTAGAAGAGAAATCCCTAGTAAAAATAAAGATTTTTCTAAGAAGAAGCTCCATAAAAGACAGTTTCTAAAAGTTTCAGATAGGCAAAGGTAGTTAATTTCTTTAATTTAGGAGTTGGAAAAGACCTTAAAGATCAGCTAATCCACCCCCTTTGTATTACTGAGCTCTAAATGGCAGTGCTATGATTAGAACACAAGTTTTCTTTAATTGCCCATTAAGAACACTTTCCTCTATCATATTACCTCAGTTCCTTATATGTTATTGTATTTAAATATCATGCAACATTTATCACACAGCTAATGATTTTTAAAATTAAAAGGGTAGATACTTTATTCTTCTTCCAAAAAGGTTAATTAGAAATGAAATCTATGGGGCAGCTAGGTAGTGTAGTGGATAGAGCACCAGCCCTGAAGTCAGGAGGACCTGAGTTCAAATCTAGCCTCAGACACTTAGCATTCCCTAGCTGTGTGACTTTGGGCAAGTCACTTAACTTCAATTGCCTCAGCAAAAAAAAAAAAAATGAAATCTATGATCAGAAAACTTTGAAAGGGAAAGCAAGACTTTAGCTTAAAAAGGCCAATATCTCCCATTGCATCCAGGATTGGCTACAGTCATCTTGATCTACATCTTGCCACTGGACCCCAGATGGCTTCAGAGAAGAAAGTGAGGTTCATGTCTTTGCACAGCCCTCCCTCATTTAAATCCAATTCACTTGAATGTCATGGCTGATAGCATGGTTTTCTTTAAGAAGGAAGAACAAACAACAATACAGGATTTAAAAGTGAACTCTTTTGATATATATATATGTTATATGATATGATATATATATATGTATATATATATATAACTGTGTGAAAACTTGAAATGTTAGTAAAGAAGGTGTTGTTCTTTGGATTTAGAGTGGGAAAAGGAGCTTAGAAATCATAATCTAAATCCCTTATTTTCCTGGTAAGACAACTGAGGAATGAAGATATCAAGTCTCTGGTCCATGATCACACCATGGATATAAGAAATAGATAAACTGGGATTCAAATCTAGTATCACAGAATCTAAAATGTGGGAGGAAGCTCAAAGGCCCTCCAGTCTAATCATTTTTGAGCAAGAAAGTCCACAGCTCAAGAAGTAGATATCCAGTCTCTCTGCTGGACAACCTCCAATGAGGGGCTACCCACTATCTCCCAAGATATCAAGGTTGTGCTGGAGAAAGCATTTCCCCTTCCCAATTCATTCTACTTCTAATTATCCTTAATTGTTAGAAAATTTTACTTTCATCAAGTGTAAATTTTCCTCCCAGAAACTTCTACTCATTGCTACCCAGTTCTTCCCTCTAAGATCAAGCAGAATAAGTCTCAATCTTTGACATGGCAGCCTTTCAAATGTTTAAAGGCATTTCTCTCTCAGTCTTCTTTTCTCTACATTAAGCCGTTTCAGTTCCTTCATCAAATTCTCCTTTGAAATGGTATTTATTCCTTTCATCTTCCTGGTCAATCTTTTTTGGTCCCATTTCAGCTTGGTTATGTCTTTCCCAAAATGTGGTGCCTGGAACATAGAAATTTAATAAATGCTTGCTAATTGATTGATCTTACTCTGTTTTCATAGTATGAGAATGGTGACGATTCATTTGGCAAAACTAGCTTCATGCGCTTTTCTGTGTGGTGTTCTTAGCTCCTTCACATTTATAGCCAAAACTCTGTGTGTAAAATGCTTCCGGACTGGAGTCATTCAGTAATTATAGCTATTGACGCCAGTTGTCTTGTAGTAACCAATCCTCCACAATGCACCTGGATTGGTAAGAGACAACTAATAAAAAAAATTGACTAGTCAGCTGTAGAGGGGCAAGGAGAAACAATCTGGGTTGTGGATTGTCTGGAGGGAAACAAGACAAGGGCTTTGGAGGAACTTGAAATAAGGTGAGTATCAATGAGCAAATTGGGGCATAGATAGATGAGTTCCACCCACATATTTCTAAGCTAATATAATTCCATTTCTCCATCCCTGACTTTTTCTCTGGATTTTCTTTCAATAAATTTGTTTCTTTAAGACATGTAAAAAATTTAACTACATCAGAGATATTCTACTTAATCTGAATAATTTTAATTTTTTAAAAATATCTCTCTTCTGAATTTCTTAGACTGCCTACTAGATAAACAGAAACCCTACTTTCCCCAGAGTTGAAGTGTTGAAAGACATTCCCTGTGCAGGTTGGAGTAATCACGCCAGAACTCCACTGTCTATTTCAATGGTTATAGCTTGATCTCTCTGGTGTTTCCTTATGAGAAAAAAATGTTGAAAACAACTTGGTACAACTCTTTGCTTCCAAACCTTTCAGTGTTTACTTTTATTTATTTTTTTCCCTCGGGGGATGAAGGGAGAAGGAGGAAAAATGCAGTCAGAATTAGGTTTTACATGTGTTTTCTCTATTCATTAATTCCTGAAGGCTTTTAAATTTATGTTGAGATCTATTTAGATGTTTCCTAGTCTATTCAAGCTTTCCTCCAATGTTTGTCACAAGTCTGTCATTCCTGTCACTTTGTAGCTAGTGTCATTATTTTTTATTGTTAGCAACCTGTATAGTAATTCCCTAAAAATTCACAATCCTGACCTTCTAGTCATTTCTCATGATGCTCCCAAAGAGGAGGAAGTTGAAGATTATCATTCTTGCTTTGCAAAGAAACTTAATCACAGAAGCATACAATGTACACCTAGAGGCTTAGGACAGGTTATTTGTCTGAAGGAATAAGTTTTGCCATAGTCAAATCTGAGTTTAGTCTAACTGACATACATGTAGTTTCCTTCATCTGCTGATAAGGATGGACAGTAAGTAATGATTTTTGAGGGGAACTTTTTCCTTGCTTTTTCTACTGTCATCTTGATGTTGGTGGGTTGTAACTGTGTGGTCTGACCAAATAGACTGCTTTTTCGCCAGTTTTGTTTTCTTTTGTTGACATAGAGTAACATAGCTACAATCTAATTAGCTCTTGTCCCTCTTGATTGCCCAGAAAAGAGAAAAATCATCCTTGCTTCCTGAAAAGGCCATCCTTGTTTCCTGACAAGGATGGTTCTGGGAATAGTGGGCTAAAAAAAGTCTCCTACATTGCCAGAATTTAAATTTACGTTCCTTTTCAATACCCATCAGTGAAGCCTAATGGCTAGTATGAGTTTTTATTTATTTCTAAGCTTTTGATTACTGAGAGTTTAAAAACTGATTGTTTATTATTTGGTGATGTCATATAGATGGAAACTATCAAGTAAATTGTTTCATGGAACTTCTGATATCCACAGAAACAATGCTGATCATAGAAAGGTTCAGGGACTGTTGTTATTGAAGAATTGTTGTATTTATAAAAATTCAGAAGATTATTTAGATAAAATAGTAGATGGCAATGTTGTGTGAATATTTCTATATATACAGAGGCACTGTGGTGTGATGAAAGAACCTTAGTGAGTAGTAGGGAATGTCAAACATCATTTGCTGTTTGATCTTGAACAAATCCTTATCCCCTTTTGGATTTTAGTTTCCTAGTCTATAATACATAGTGATTAGATAAGGTGGTCACTAACATCTCTTTTCCTTCAAGTGGGTTTTCTATGCTTGAAAGGTTATCAATTTTATTTTGAAGCAAGCTTTACTGATAATTTTGGTTTTGCATCATAGTCATTTCTTTAATCAAGTTTTTTTTTCAATTAATAAACATTATTTTCTTTATTTTTTCTACTTTTCCATTCTAGCTAAAAAAGAGAAAGGAAAACAAATAATGTTTAGTCAAGTGAAACCAATTCCCACATTGGCCATGTCCAAAAAGTATGTCTCATTCTGCAACATAAATCATGACTTCTGCCAAGAGATAGATAGCTGGTTTCATCACTGGTTCTCTGGAATAGTGTTTTGTCACAGCATTGAACAGAGTTCTTAAGTTTGTGGAAATTCATTGTTTTTACAGTATTGTTGCTGTTGTATAGATCAGTATTTCTTTAATTTTTTTTCCATTCAAGACCTCTTTTATGCCTGAGAAATTTTTACATGACCATAGGTATAAAGGTATATAAGATAGGTGTACAAACCAAACATTTACTGATAATAAATCATATGGAGTCACAAACTTCAGTTTAAAAAACTGTGGTATAACTTATCTTTCTGATTCTGCTGACTTCACTCTGCATCCATTCATACAAATCTTCTGGGTTTTTTTCTGAAACTGTGCCTTTTGTCATTTCTTATAGCATAATTACATTCCATTTCATTTATACACAATAATTTATTCTACCCCAAAGTAACTGACCCACACCAAACATTGAAGCTTTCCGTGTAATGAAAACAACAACTAATATAGTAATTTGTGTTTGACAATATCTATAGCACGCTGCTCTCAAAGTCTCTCACCAATTTTTGGAGTATTGTTTCTTATTTATAGCAGAGTATAGTTTTTGGTGATTAGAAATGTTTTTTTTCTAAAACAAGTTGGAGTAAAGTATGAGGTTTAGTTGGATACTGTTGCTAATTTGATGTAGAAATTTTTCACTTAAAAATTATAAGCCAGAAAACTTCAGTAACAAACCAGATCAGTGTTTCACAAAAGCCAGAATAAAGTGTGGAGGGTTGCTGTGGACATCTGTTTCATGAAGAGAATTTTCCAAATTGAGTTTTATACCTTTCTGTTCTTTGGAATGTGACCAATGTAAGTTGTTGTGGAACCTGTGGATAGGCAAAGACATATTCTTCATATAAAGAGATGACTCACATACTTCATGTCAGGAGAAACTTAGTGGTGCTATGGAGAATAAATCACATTCATTTTGAGTCTCCTTAGGCTATTAAGTCAATTCTTTGACCTCAAATTTACCTGTTAACAGAAATAGGAATTTTTTTGGACTCATACATGTGCTTACTCCTCATATACCATGTTTGCCTGAGGGGTAGTTGGTCTCATTTTAATCCTGAATTTGTTTATTTGGCCACTCTCTTTTTCCAGATAAGTGTGTTTTTGTTCAATCCCCAGAAACTTTCATTTGAACATAAGAGTGTGAATGTTTCATTTTAAAATCAAACTGGAAAACCCAGAGCAAGCCTGAAACAAGCTTGTGGTTACTTCCTATTCAAGGCATCAGTATAATTAGTTTGTTGATTTTAGGGAGGTGAGGTTGTGGAGAGGGGGAAAGTGTCCCAGAGAACCATTCATTCTTCTGATGCTGGTTTATTATTTTGTTTAAGTGCCAGTGACATTCATGAATGATACCGTGAAGTTCAACGTGTTTAAATAACAGTTTCAACCTGATGTACTGAGTGAACATGGAAAAGAAACTAGAAGTAGTTTGTTCATGGAATCTCAGTTAGAAGCTACCTCAGAAGTCATCTTGGGCTAATCAAGGAAAAGGCATTTTTTATTGCAGTGCAGTATTCAATAAGTAGCAATGTGGTCTTCACTAAAACACCTTCAGGGCCAAGGAATTTTTTTTAAGATAATAGAATTTCTTTTAAGATAATGAATTCCACTTCTGGGCACTTCCTTCTGATACCCTGAGACAAATCTGCCCCTCTACAACTTCTAACTATTGTTTTTTAGGCCAGCCTTCTGAAGCTAAAAACAAATCTATTCCCTCCTAAATGACAACCTGTTAAATTATTTAAGAAATAAAAAGCTACTGTGTCCTCACTAATTCTCTCTTCTAGATGAAATAGCTTCAGATTCTTTAAGTGACCCACCAATAATAAGATAAAACAGACTGTGGGCAGTGAGATGGTGCATTGGTTATACCACTGGCCCTGAAATCAGCAGGATCTGAATTCAAATATTTAACACTCACTAGCTGTGTGTGAGACCCTGGGCAACTCAATTAACCCCAATTGCCTTGCAAAAAAAATTAATAAAAGACTGGCATATAGGTCAGGATATGAAGTAGGCTATTATCATTAGCTTATAGCTTTGAGATCTAAACCTAATCTCTATATACTAAAGTTTATGGATCTATTTGTTTTTAAGCAATATTTCTCCTTGAAATGTAATTTATTATGTGTATAAATGAAATATTGTGAAAATGATCCTTCTGCCATACAGACTGTCTTCCTAATTTATGCAAATTCATGTCCTGGGGAAGAAGTAAAAGGAAAATTCAGTAAGTTTAAAAAAAAAGATGAGGTTGAAAAAGTCCCAAATGTTTAGAAGTTACTGTAGGTAAACATATTATTTGAGTTGAATAAAAAATAAATCAGGTCTACCTAATACTTCTTTTAGAATCCCCATATTTATTCATCTAATTCTGACAATCAGTCCCTATTAAATTAGAAAGGAAATCACTAAAGGAGTTGAAATTATAATTTATGACTACTGACTGACTCTACAACATGAATGTAATCCATTGTAAACTTAATATAGAAAAATAATAACATCTCATATTTAAATAGTGCTTGAAGATTTCCAAACACCTTTCTTCATAGTAGTCCTGCAAAGCTACATAATGTAAATACAAAAGATAAATCTGAAATCCACAGAGTTTGTAGATTTCTGGTTAAAAACAATTCCAGAAGAACAACCTGGAATTAATCACATGAGGCAGTAAGTGTTAGAGATAGGATTTGCAGTCATATCCTCTGATTCCAGGACCAAGGCTCTTTCCATTGTCCACAGCTGATAAATGGCACAGGCTCAGACTGAAGCCAGCTTTCTGAGCCCAATTCCAGTGCTCTTCTCCCTGTAGGCAACCACTCTCCCAAAATATAAACCTACGTTTATAGGCAGCACAAATATAGGTGTAGGTGTTATAAGGGATTGAACATGGACTGCATTTTTTTGTTGTTGTTTTGGTTTGGTTTGGTTTTTGGCGAGGCAATCAGTGTTAAGTGACTTGCCCAGGGTCACACAACTAGTAAGGAATGTGAACTAGTGTTGAAGGATGCCGAAAATAGCCCCCCAACTAAGTCCACTTCATTGAGGTGTTTGCTTATGAAAATTTCCAGGACTTTGTCATGACAGAGGGAGCAGCAAGTGATCAATTAAAATTGTTGACTTTCATAGTAACTTTCATGTGACTGAGAAGTCAGCCAGTGAAAACACTGGTAGTAAGGCTTCTTAACTTGGTTCTTAACCTTGAGCTTAATTTTTTATAACTTATAATTGGTTTCCTTTATAATCCGATATATTTTATGTTATGTATTTAAAAAAAAACATTATTCAGAGAAAAGGAACACATAGGCTTTACCAGTCTGTCACAATTGTTCAAGACACACACAAAAAATGAAGAAACCCAGGTATAAGAAAGGCCAGAAGTTACAGGACCCATAATGAAATAGAGCCTGTTCTATCCTCTATGAAGAGTATGGATAAAAAATGTTATTTGGGTTTTTTTTCTTCTGAGGGCCTTGTGCTCTTATTAAGTCAGAAAAATCAAATGTACATATTAGTAAAAAAAATAGCTCTTCTTTCATTTTATCTCTACTGGGTAAAGGAGAAAAGTGAAAAATAGAAATAATAAATTAAGCTTACCTGGTTTTAACAAGGAACATATTCAGAGAACTGTTCAATACATAATAGGAAACAAAAATTTAAATAACATGAATATTAAAAATCTTTTAAAATTCAGTATCATGGATTACTAAAAAATGGGGGGCAATGAAGGGAAAGATGAAAAGAGAAAGGTACAAAAGAAAGAGAACTAAATGTGGAAATAAAGAGTTAACTACAGAGCAGGGGAAGGGAATAAGCATTTATATAGCTTCCTACCATGTGCAAGGCACTGTGCTAAGTATTTTTCAAATACTTTCTCATATAATCCTCATAACAACTCTGGGAAACAAGAAATATTACTATCCTCATTTTACAGTTGAAAAAACTGAAGTTAAGTGACTTTTCTAGTGTTAAAGAGTTACTAAATGTCTGAGGTGGAATTTGACTTCAGACATCCCCAAGACTTCAGCCCAGGGGTTTATGCATATAGCCACCTAGCTGCCTCAGAGAGAAACAGACATTAGAAAAAAGAAGGAAGGGGGGAGGTTTGGGAAGTTTTAAAATGTTAGTAAACTACCTTGAAAATACTTTGTTTGCTTAGGGGAGAGGATGCTGAATAATTTTTCCCACCTTTTGCAATCTTAATGATCTGTGTTAATCACTGTCCCAATCTCTTGCATTACTTTTATTCTGAATTCTTTAGTGTTTTGGCCCTGAATAGTATTGTTGTTGTTTTCCTTCATTCTAGAAGAGGCCCATGACATCAGGAGATGATGCTATGACATGCGAGTGAATTGGATTTAAGTAAGGGAGGGCTGTACAAGATCACCTGTCTCACTTTTCGCCTAGAATCATCTGGGTCCAGTGGCCAGATATAGATTAGAATGACTGGAGAAGGCCCTGGATACAGTGGAAGACTTGGCAACCCTCCAGTGGCTACTAGAGAGATATTAATTAGAGACAGCAGAACTCATTGTATAGAAATATTCTTTTTAGATAAGGAGATCTGTCTACTTTCTAGTTCCAGCATTATCTATTATTATTATGATGATTCTTAAGAACCTGGAAGTAATATGACAATAAAGAATTTTGTAGCATTATTAAATGAGTAAGAAAAATTACTAAGGAAACTACCAGGTTTTTCTAAGGAAATAAGTACAGTTAAAAAAGGACAATATTAGCATATATAACAATGAAGGTCATAGTGTAGATTTCAGTTCAAACAATCCTGAGATAATGTGAAATGACTTATCTGTTAGTCAAATCACTTTTTTTTTTTTTTTTTTTTGGTTTTTTTGCTGAGGCAATTGGGGTTAAGTGACTTGCCCAGGGTCACACAGCTAGGGAATGTTAAGTGTCTGAGACCAGATTTGAACTCAGGTCCTCCTGACTTCAGGGCTGGTGCTCTATCCACTGCACCACCTAGCTGCCCCTAGTCAAATCACTTTAAAGATTTCTTTAACACTTAGGGGAAAGGAAAAACAAGAATGTCAGCAATTCTTCTGAGTAGTGTTAGAAAGTAATTTAAAACAAACCCACCTCGGTTTCTTTTTAAATGTCCAGGTGCATAGTTTCACTATTCATACTATTTTATCCTAAGTAAAGTTTTATTGTCTCTAAAAATCTTGAACCCAGAAACTCCCTAATCAAGACTCATGGGGGGAAGTCATACCCTCCTTTTCAGATGGTACCATCATCTTTCTGATTCCCCAGGTTGTAAATCTTGGAGTCATTTTGAATGCTTCTTTTTCTTTTTTCTCTCTCCTCCTCATCCAGTCAGTTTACAAGTTAAAAACGTACCTTGTCTTTGTGCCTTTCTCTACATTTACACAGACCTTTTCCTAATTCAGTCACTTATCTGGACTGTTGTAATAATCACAATTAATCTCCCTCTGCAGCTTTTCTTTGAAAAAGTTTCCAATACAATTTCCTAATACAAGGGTCTCTTTCATTCACTTGCTCAAAAAAACCTTCAGTGACTCCTTTTGCTAATAGCATAAGACATAGGTTTCTTGCCTTGACCTGCTCTATCTAATCTGCTTGCTAATCTTTCCATGTTTCTTGCTTTATTTCTAGTCAGTAAACAACTATTTAGTAAACAGTATGTGACTGTGGGCAGGAATAACATTTATATAGCAATCTAAGATTTGCCAACATCTCCTCCCTCACCTTTCCCCCCCTCCAAACAATGAATGCAGAAATAGAATTGAAGTTGATCTTAATGCATCACATTTACATTTAGTATCATTCTTTATGACTCATAATGAATAAGTGAACCTTGGTTGTTTTAAATAAATAAGTTAGGGCCTCCTGACAAGTTCAACATTTACCTTAGTCTCTTATAATTGTATCGGCTTTCAAAGAAATTTCACGGTCATTAAATCATTATTAGCTCATAATCAAGATTTAACCTCTCTGTAGCTCAGTTTTCTCATTATCCTTGAAAGATAGGTGCTACTATTGGTCCCATTAATCCCAATCCCATTTCTCATGTGATGGAGTATAGCAACATCCATATCAGCTATGTTTGTTGAATATTTTTGATATTCTCTCTAATCATGGATGTTCCTCAAGATTCTATTCTGAATCCTCTTCTCTTTTTCCTCTTTTTAAAAATCCTTTATATTAACTCACTTGTCAACTTCTTCCATTCTAGTAGATTTAATTAATAATAGATCTTTAAGTGGCATTAAATGCTGAGATTATTATTATCATTACTGTCATATAAGATATAAACAGAGCATGTTGAAGATAATCTCAGAGGGGTCTCCTATGAAAGGTGAGATTTGAATTGAATCTTGAGGAAAACCAAAGTTGCTAAATGGCAGAGTATTGAGACGGAACATTAAATGCTTGGGGACAGTAGTGCAAAGGCACATAGATGGGACATAGGGTGTCATGACTGAGGAACTACAAGCAGCAGGCCAGTGTGGCTGCATTGTAGAGATGGGTAGACTAGAAAGGTTGGAAGGAACCTAGCTGTGAAGAGTTTTATGGTAACAGAAGAGTTTATATTTAATTCTGGAGGTAACAGGAAGCCCATGGAGTTTATTGATTAGGAGGTTAACATGGTCAAATGTGTATTTTCTGAAAGGCACTTTGATAGCTGAGTGGAAGTTGGAGTGGGATGGGGAGAGGCCTTAGGCAAGGGGACCAGGTAAAGGGCTACAATTATAGTCCAGATGCAGTGTGATGAAGACCTAAACCAGGAATATAGCTTTGTGAGTGATGACAAAGGGAAGTATATATAATTGTTGAGGTAGCAGTGATTGTTTGACAATAGACTGGATATGTGGGGTGAGTAAGAATAAAGAGTCCAGGATGATATTGAGGTTGTGAGCCTGGAACTGGAAAGGGGGTGATGAGTTTCACCTTAATAGGAAAGTTGGAAAGAAAGGAGAGTTTTGTAGGGAATGATGATGGGTTTTGTCCTGCATATGTTTAGTTTGAATTGTTCCAAGAGGGAATTGGTGACACAGGATTGTAGCTCTGGAGAGTCTAGAGCTGAATATATAGATTATTGGAATCACTTACATAGAAATGATAATTAAATTTACAGGAATAGAAATGGTCACTAATATAGAGGGAAGTATAGAGGAGAATATAAAAGAAAAGAGAAGATTCAGGACAGAGTGATGGCAGACACCCATGGTTAGAGGGCATATCCTAAATAAAGATTCAGCTAAGGTAGCTAATATGGATATTCTACTAAACAATATCAGATTTTCATCATCATCATCATAATTTTACCTTAGATATTTCCTGACTTGGGAAGTCATTTAACCTCTTAACTGATGTATGCCTCAGTTTCTTCAACTGTAAAATGGAGATAATACTTTTCCAGGGTTGTGATGAGAATCAAATGAGATAATATCTGATAAAGTATTTCTCATAGTGTCTAGAACATAGTAGACTCTTAAAACATGTTAATTTCTTTTCCAAATCATCGTCAATCCTAGCATTATCTCATTTCCTGATATAAATCTAAATGTCAGATAAATTTAAGGCACATAGGGAATCAGTAATAAAAATAGCCAATATTTGTATAGCAACTTAAAATTTTCAAAGCTCTTTTTGTCCCTGAATGAGAAATTCTAGAAATGGAATTTCACCTAAATGCTTTGCATTTACATTTAGTTCCTTTATTTATGGCTCATAATGAACAAGTGAACTTTAGTTATATTAAGTAAATATGCTGACAGGACCTCCTGACAAGTTCAACATTTACCTTAATCTCTTACAATTGTATAGGCTTTCAAAGTAATTTCACAGTCATTAAATCATTATTAGCTCACCATCAAGATTAGTTGCCAGAGCATGACGAATATGGAAATATGTTTAGAAGAACTGCACATGTTTAACCTATATCGGATTGCTTGCTCTCTTGGGGAGGAGTAAGGAAGGAAAAGAGGAAGAAAAAATTGGAACACAAGATTTTGCAAGGATGAATGTTTAAAACTATCTTTGCATGTATTTAAAAAAATAAAATACTATTTAAAAAAAGATTAGAAGCCAGTAGAAACAAAACCAACCCAAACCAGGTATTGGACACTGAAGGAAAGAAAGTCCCGTCTGAAAACATATATTGGTTAAACTTCTAGGTAAAATTTTCTTGTATTAGTTAGTGGTAGTATCTAGATTAAATTTCAAATAAGGAAGTAAACTGATGTGCAGAATTATAAATGGTGAATTATTGAGTTAGGGAGCTTAATCTTTATTATATGAAGCTTCTATTTTGTGGAACTACCATGTTATAAGATAGAACCTGTTTTCATTAATAAGAATACATTTGCATAGCACTTTATAATTGATCCTCACAACTTCAAAACCAATATGTCCAAGAAGACAGAAAATGAATCGCATGTCCATGTCAATGGTCAAAGACATTGTTGTCACTAAATTTATGGAACAGAATCCTCAACCACCTCCAGTGTCTCCAGTGCCTAAGACCTCCAGCTTAGAGCATGGCCTATAAACAATGAATAATACAAAGGAACACAAACATAGCTCAAGGAGGGCTAACCTGGGAGATAAACCCTTAGTAGTTTTGCCATTTTGTCATCAAGATTTCACCACCATTCTCTTTCAAGGACATATTCTGTAAACAGCTTTATAGCGATCTATTCTAAAACACTAACCTAGGGCTTCTCTTTCTCCTTACTTTTACCTACTACCTCCATGGGATAATATTTGTAAAAAGCACTTAGTACATACAGTATCTGGCACATTTTGTTATTGGTCAGTTGTTTCAGTCATGTCCCAGTCACAACCCTGTTTATCTCAGAGTTCTTACCTGTAAAATGATCTGGAGAAGGAAATGGCAGAAATCACTCAAATATCTCTGCTAAGTTGAACATGAGTAGAAAACTAATGAATTAATAAGTGGAGACTAATGACTAATATGAAGAACAGTGATTAAAATTAACATAATTGATAACAGAAAATTTTAAAAGATCTTAATTGATCTGCTTACTAAATATTCTTTCTTGCTTTATATCAGTGGTATTAAGATAGAAATGGAGCTCTATGGGCCATAGGTTGACTTAACATTATCTATGTTGTATTTTTCTTTATTTTGTTAAACGTTTCCAATTACATTTTAATCTGATTGTGCTCAGGAATTTTGCAGGCTGTGAATATGACACTTTTGCTTTAGATATTAAGCAATGAACATTTAACCATAATGTCTATATGATTTTAAAATACAATATTTTCCATTAATTCTGTTTTCTTATCAGGATGAAAATTAAAAAAAAACCAATTTGGATTTGCCCTGCTTGGCAGGAAAATTTTTTTTCTTTTAAACTTGAGGGAATTTAGGAGAGGAACTTTTATTTTTTGCTAATTTTTTTGTTTTCTTTTTAACTTTGCCTTTCCATAGCTTTCAAAAGTTGTGCTGCGAGATAGATATAATTCAGTCTTTTATTCATATGATTTTTATAAATCTGTGCACACTCACCTCTTTTAGGTCATAGATTGCTGCTAAAATGTATAATTATTACCTCATTTAACAATACTAAGAATAGCTAATGTTTATATAACATTTACTGTGTGTCAGGCATTGTGCTAAATGACTTATAAATATTATCTTATTGATCTTCACAATAACTCTTGGAGGTAGGTACTATTATTATCTCCCTTTTACAGATAAGGAAACTGAGGTAAACAGAAATTAAATGATTTGCTATGAAATCTGCAGCAACATTTGAACTCAGCTCTTTCTAACTCTGCAGTTATATTAACAACTCCACTGTTAGTAAAGGTTTTGCCATTGGATGATAGGGAAGACTTTATAGGTCAGTAGATAAATTAGCTAGTACCTTTTAAGTTCTTGTTATGTTCCAGGCAATGTGCTAAGCACTGGTCAGTTATAAAATCCTTATGATTAGATTCTGTGTAGAAACTAGGGTTCCATGGATAGCTAAAATCTCTCATCTTATATAATTAAAAAAAAAACATTGTGTTGCCCTTAAACAATTATGATGTTTAAAGGGGGAGAAGAATTCACTGAAACAATTTCTGTAAGCAGAAAATGCACTGAATAAGCTAATAAAATAGCAAAGGGTAAAGAGTTTTATGAGCAGATTCGTCTTTGGGTGGAAGTCTGGTTTCCCTGGGTCTTTAATTTGCCAGATATTGATGATTCATTTTCTTTTTCTATAAAGTTTAAACCAGATGATATCTGTCACTTTCATCTCCACCTTTCCATGACTGAGGATAAGAGGTTTTTTTTTAATAACCCTAAGCTGGAAAGAATGACAGACAGACAGAGAAAACTCAGAGATTACTTCAGAATTTGGAAACTTTATGCACCTCAGGAAAGTGAGGGGAATCCATATGTCCTGGGTGCTCTGTACATGTGGTAAGTTCAGCCTAAACAGTTAGAAAAACAAGTATGGGCATTTACAAAGCGCTGTCTTTGCTGCTATCTGTCTCAGAGCAGACTCATTAGTAAGTAGCATGTTTAAGTTAATTGATAGGTTCCAACAACTAGCCTGCTTCATGCTCAACTCTGATGCTGCAATCTTCAAAGAAGCAGGAAACCCGAGGCTAGCTAGTCATAGCTATCAGGGTGTGCCCAAGGGAGAACCATTCCTGGGGCTGTAAATGGAGAAGTGCAGAGGGAAGCCTGCAAATCTAGGCTTTAGGAAAAACCAGATGATAAAGCGAAATTCTGGAATGACTTTTTGGTAAGTTTCAATTCTGATAATACTTTAATAGTTATTGGGAACAAAATCATTATCCAAAGAATACTTCAAAGTACCTAAGCTTTTTTTGTTATGTAGCATATTGTTATGAGATATATTTCTTCTACTGTCATATCATGATGATGATGATGATGATAATGATGATGATGAAAACTAGCCAATATTTTTATAGCACTTACTATGTGCCATGCACATGTCATTATCATGTCATTTAATAATAATAGTAATAACAATAATAGTTAATAGTGCTTACTATTTGCTGGGCACTGTGCTAAGCATTTTACAATTATTTCATTTGTTCCCCATAATAACCCTTGGAGGTGAAACTATTATTAGCCCAATTTTACAAATGAGGAAACTGAGGCACACAAGTTAAATGATTTGCCCATGATAATACAGCTATTAAATGTCTCAGAACATTTGAATTCAAGTCTTCCTGACTCCGTGACTCTATCCTTTTAGCTAGCCATTTAGCTAGCTCTGGGTGATATGCAGATGCCCAAGTTATTCAGTTAATAGTTCTAGTTGTGACATGAGAGACTAGCATGATGTAATGTGTGTTGGACTAGGAGACAGAAAGATCTGGATTCACATCCACTCTGACCTCTGTTGGTTTTGTGCCCCTGAGAAAGTAATTTAATTTCTCTATGCTTTGGATAGTTCTCTAAGATTGGGTTCTTAACCTAGAATCTGCATTTTTTAAAAAAATGATAATTATAGTTCAATAAAAATTGTCTCCTTTGTGATCATCATGTATTTTGTTTTGTACGTTTAAAAACATTATTTGAGAATGACTTCCAAAGGTGCTCCAAAGATCCAAATAAGGGTAAGAAGTTCTTACATTAAGAATATGTAAAAAAAAAAGAATATGTGTTGCAGTTATCAAATTGCATTGGTAGAGGAAGTCTATAAGCTGGTGAAAGTGGAAGTCTGCCCTTTCTCCCCAAAATTTTTTTAAGCAAATGACAAATTTCTTTCATTTTTTACTATGCCATTTCTCCCCTCCAAACTTGAGATGTAGGTACCTAAGTAGTTTAGAAGATTGACTCCAAGTCAAGAAGATCTGAGTTGAAATTTTGTTTCATATACTTACTAGTTATGTGAGACTGGGCAAAAGAAGTATACATTCTAGCTTTAATATTCTGATTTCTATAATTCCCTTTAGCTAATTTATCTCTGAGTTGCCTTCCTTTAAAGTATTTCTTGGATTTCCCTTTCTATTTTTATTCCCTGTTTATTTTATTCTTTTTAATTGCCATTACCTTCATCAGTCATCCAACCAATCTGTAAACATGCCCTGTTCCAGGGGTATGAAAACAAAAACTGAAGCAATTCTTTTTTTTTAAATTTTATTTTATATGCAAAACATAAGAATGAGTAATTCTTCAACATTAACCCTTACATAGCTTTCTGTTACAGATTTCCCCCCCCAACTCCCCAACCCTCCCCTAGATGGCAGGATATCCACTACATGTTAATTATGTTAAAATACTTGGCAAATCGAATATGCGTATACATATTTCCACACTTATTGTTGTGCAAGAAAAATCGTATCTACACAAAAGACATATCAGATAAAGGAAACACAATGTAAGCAAATATCATTCGAGAGCATGAAAATGTTATGTTGTGGTCCACATTTCACATCCCTCTCCCTGGGTGTATATGGGTTTCTTCAGTGAACAATTGGAAGTGGTTTGAAACATTTCATTGTTGAAGAGAGCCATGCCCATCAGGATTGATCATCATATAGTATTGTTGTTGCCGTGTATAATGATCTCCTGGTTCTGCTCATTTCACTCAGCATCAGTTCATGCAAGTCTCTCCAGGGCTCTCTGAAATCGTCCTGCTGGTCGTTTCTTACAGAACAATAAGAATTAACAATAATATTCATATACCATAATTTATTCAGCCACTCTCCAATTGATGGGCATCCATTCAGTTTCCAGTTTCTAGCCACTACAAGAAGGGCTGCTACAAACATTCTTGCACATGTGGGGCCCTTTCCTTCCTTTATGATTTCTTTGGGATATAAGCCCAATAGAAATGCTGCTGGATCAAAGGGTATGCACAGTTTGATAACTTTTTGAGCATAGTTCCAAATTGCTCTCCAGAATGGCTGTATCTGTTCACAGCTCCACCAACAATGCATCAGTGTCCCAGCCTTCCCATATCCCTTCCAACATTCATCATTAACTTTTCCTGTCATTTTAGCCAATCTGACAGGTGTACACAACCTCAGGGTTGTCTTGATTTGCATTTCTCTGATCAATAGTGATTTGGAGCACCTTTTCATATGACTACAAATAGTTTTAATTTCATCCTCTGAAAATTGTCTGTTCATATCCTTTGACCATTTATCGATTGGAGAATGGCTTGAATTTTTATAAATATGAGACAATTCTCTATATATTTTAGAGATGAGACCTTTATCAGAACCCTTAAATGTAAAGGTGATTTCCCAATTTATTGCTTCCCTCTTAATCTTGACTGCATTGGTTTTGTTTGTACAAAAACTTTTTAACTTAATATAGTCAAAGTTATCTTTCTGGTTTTCAATTAAGAGTTCCAGTTCTTCTTTGGACATAAATTTATTCCACTCCATAGGTCTGAAAGGTAAACTATATTATGTTCCTCTAATTTACTTATAGTATCACTCTTTATATCCAGATCATGAACCCATTTAGATCTTATCTTGGTATGTGGTGTTAGATGTGGGTCAAGCCCTAATTTCTTCCACACTAGTTTCCAATTTTCCCAGCATTTTTTGTCAAATAGTGAGTACTTATCCCAGAAGTTGGGGTCTTTGGGTTTATCAAAGACTAAATTGCTATAGTTATTGCCTAGTTTGTCTTGTGATTCTATCCTATTCCACTGATCGACTACTCTATTTCTTAGCCAGTATCAAATGTTTTTGATGACTGCTGCTTTGTAATATAGTTTTAGATCTGGTACAGCAAGTCCAACATCATCGGCCTTTTTTTTTTCATTAATTCTCTTGAAACTCTTGACCTTTTGTTCTTCCAAATGAAATTTGCTACTATTTTTTCTAGATCTGTAAGATAATTTCTTGGGAGTTTGATTGGTATGGCACTAAATAAGTAAATTAGTTTGGGTAGTATTGTCATTTTTATTTTATTTGCTCGGCCTACCCATGAGCATTTTAAGTTTTTCCAATTGACTAGGTCTGATTTTATTTGTGTGGAAAGTGTTTTGTAGTTTAGTTCATATAGTTCCTGACTTTCCCTTGGCAGATAAATTCCTAAATATTTTATACTATCAACAATTATTTTGAATTGAATTTCTTTTTGTATCTCTTGCTGCTGAACTTTATTGGTAATATATAAAAATGCTGATGATTTATGTGGATTTATTTTGTATCCTGCAACTTTGCTAAAGTTGTGAATTGTTTCTAGTAGTTTTTTAGTTGAGTCTGTAGGGTTCTCTATGTATATCATCATGTCATCTGCAAAGAGTGATAATTTGGTTTCCTCATTACCTACTCTAATTCCTTTAATCACTTTTTCTTCTCTTACTGCCAAAGCTAACATTTCTAAGTCAATATTAAATAATAATGGTGACAGTGGGCAGCCTTGTTTCACTCCTGATCTTATGGGGAATGGTTCTAGTTTGACTCCATTACATATGATGCTTGCTGAAGGTTTTAAGTAGATACTACTAATCATTTTAAGGAAAAGCCCATTTATTCCTATACTCTCTAGGGTTTTTAATAGGAATGGGTGTTGGATTTTATCAAAGGCTTTTTCTGCATCTATTGAGATAATCATATAGTTTTTGTTAATTTGGTTATTAATATAATTGATTATGCTAATACTTTTCCTAATATTGAACCAGCTCTGCATTCCTGATATAAATCCTACTTGGTCATGTTGTATTATCCTGGGGATAACTTTCTGTAATCTCATTGCTAAAATTTTATTTAAAATTTTTGCATCAATATTCATTAGGGAAATGGGTCTATAGTTTTCTTTCTCTGTTTTCACCCTACCTGGTTAAGCTATTAGCACCATATCTGTTTCATAGAAGGAATTTGGTAGTACACCTTCTTTCCCTATTTTTTTAAATAGTTTATATAGTATTGGGATTAATTGTTCTTTGAATGTTTGGTAAAATTCACATGTAAATCCATCTGGCCCTGGAGATTTTTTCTTAGGGAGTTGATTAATAGCTTGTTCTATTTCTTTTTTCCAAAATGAGGCTATTTAAATAATTTATTTCCTCTTCTGTTAACCTAGGGAATCTATATTTTTGTAGATATTCCTCCATTTCATTTACATTATCAAATTTATTGGCATAAAGTTGGACAAAGAAACTCCTAATTATTTCTCTAATTTCCTCTTCATTGGAGGAAAGTTCTCCCTTATCATTTTTGAGACTAACAATTTGACTTTCCTCTTTCCTTTTTCTAATCAAATTAACTAAAGGCTTATCTATTTTGTTGGTTTTTTTCATAAAACCAACTCTTAGTTTTATTTATTAATTCGATAGTTTTCTTATTTTCAATTTTATTGATCTTCCCTTTAATTTTCAGAATTTCCAATTTGGTATTTAATTGAGGGTTTTTAATTTGGTTTTTTTATAGCTTTTTTAATTGTAAGCTCAGTTCATTGATCTTCTCTTTCTCTGCTTTATGCAAGGAAGCATCTAGAGATATAAAATTACCCCTTATAACCGCTTTAGCTGTGTCCCACAAATTTTGGTATGTTGTCTCATTATTGTCATTCTCCTGGATGAAATTATCGATTGTATCTATAATTTGTTCTTTCACCCATTCATTCTTCAGGATTAGATTATTTAATTTCCAATTAACTTGTGGTCTATTTTCTCCTGGCCTTATATTACACGTGAGTTTTATTGCATCATGATCTGAGAAGGATGCATTTACTATTTCTGCTTTTCTGCATTTGATTTTGAGGTTTTTATGCCCTAACACATGATCAATTTTCGTATAAGCTCCATGAACCCCTGAGAAAAAAGTATACTCCCTTCTATCACCATTCAATTTCCTCCAGAGATCTATCATACCTAACTTTTCTAGCCTTTTGTTTACCTCCCTAACTTCTTTCTTATTTATTTTGTGATTTGATTTATCTAATTCTGAGAGAGCAAGGTTGAGATCCCCCACTTGTATAGTATTACTGTCTATTTCTCCTTGCATCTCTGTTAGTTTCTCCTCTAGGAATTTGGATGCTATACCACTTAGTGTAAATATGTTTAGTATTGATACCATTTCCTTATCTATGGTACCCTTTAGTAAAATATAGTTTCCTTCCTTATCTCTTTAAATTAGATCTATTTTTGTTTTTACTTGATCCGAGATAAGGATTGCTATCCCTGCCTTTCTTTGAAGCATAGAAGATTCTGCTCCAGCCCTTTACCTTCACTCTGTATGTATCTCTATGTTTTAGATGTGTTTCTTGTAAACAACATATTGTAGGATTCTGGCTTTTAATCCAGTCTGCTACCCGCTTCCGTTTTATGGGAGAGTTCATCCTATTCACATTCACAGTTAAAATAACTATATCTGTATTCCCTGCCATCTTATTTACCCAGAGTTATGATTTTCTCTTCCCTTTCCCCTCTCTCCCTTCCCCCTTCCCAGTACTTTATTTTTGATGACCACCTCCCACCAATAGTCCTCCCCCCTTTAGAATCCCTCCCTCCCCTTTATACCTTTCCCCTAATCCTTTTATTAGTTTATCCCTTTCCTTTCCTCCATTCCCTCCCACAAATGAAGCAATTCTTGCTCTAATGTACCTTATGTTCTAATGGGGATAAAAATATACCTATACACACACAATACATATATGTGTATATATATATATATACATATATATATAACTGCATTTCAATATAACTTGTTAACTTTTAATCCCTATATACCTTATTTTATATATTTAAAAACATTATTTTGAGAATGGATCTAGGGGTTTTATTTTTCATATTTTTCATCAATTATCTAACCAATCAATTAGCAAGAATTTATTAAGCAATTATGATGTACCAGACACCTTTCTAGGTGCCAGGGATACAAATACAAATTTAAACAATCTCTGCCCTCGAGTAATTTAAATTCTCTTGGGGGTAAATGCACGTGCACATACAGTTGAGGATTATGAAAATATTGGTATAGATGACTTTTGAGTGGCAGCTTTAAGAAACTGATGAATTCTCTAGGACTAATTCAAAGAACAAATTCTTTCTAAGCATGTGGAACAGACAATGCAAATGCATGGAGAAAGGAAATGAGTATTATGGTGTGTGAGCAACATTAAAAGTCTGAAGGGCTTCTAACAAAAATCCTCTTGATGTCCCTGAACAAAAACACGCAATTTCATAACTCCAGGCATTTTATCTGACTGTCTCTCATGCCTGGAATGCTTTACCTTCTCATCTTCACTTTCTAATTTCCCTGGCTTCCTTCAAGTTCCTCTTAAAAATCATAGTTTCTTCAAGAATCCTTTTCTAATCCTCCTTAATTCTAGTTTCTTCTCTCTTCAGTCTTTCCCATTTATTGCTTGCTTATATACAGTTCTTTTCATATTGTCTTCCCCATTAGACTGTGTGTGTTCCTTGACAGTAGAAATGTTGTTTCCTTTCCTTGTATTTCCAGCAATTAACATAGTGCTTGGCATGTGGTAGATGCTTAATGAATACTTGTTGACTGACTAATAGAGGAGAGAAATTTATAACTGGAAATTTATAATTTATATTTGGAAAAATAGGTTGGGGCCAAGTTGTGAAGGGCTTTAAATGCCAAACAGAGGGAATTTATATTTTATTCCAAAATCACTCCAGGTCCTCATCATCTCTTGCCTAGATTAAGGTAAAATCTGATTTCTTTGCTTATAGTTTTATTTCCTTTCATTACCTACAACAAACTCCTACTGGGCAACATTCCCAAAATATTATTTTCTTGTTGTGACCCGACTCAAGCAAATATAGTATGCTCCTCCCTGTTGCCTAACAAAATAATAGCTCCCTTTCTATTGCCTAACAAATTAAGTCCAAATTTTCTTCTGCCTTGTTTTCTTCATTTTTCATAATCAATCCTTTTTTTAGATATCTAAATGTATTTCTCAAGATTTCTTCCTACCTACCTTCAGTTTCAGATAGCCTGATCTCCCAGTCCTCATCTCTGGATCTCTCCTCATGTTTTTTTTTTCCAGGTAAAATGTAGTACCTCCACCTTGCTTTTGTTACCTATATCCTAAAGTCTAATTCAGACTCCTTTTTTAGGCAACCTTCTCTATACCTGCTGAACTTGATCTGAACTCTTATGTCTCTTTGATTCAGCTTCCACAATTTAGTTCTGATTGCTCTGAATTTTCTCATTGAATGTATGTACTGCATCATTTATATTGTATGTATTCCAGTTCTATTTATCAATAATAACTAACCTCTGATATCCTCTCTCAGTTCTAAGATTCCATGAAAATGTTAGCTCTCTAAGAGAAGGGGAAAAGTGGTCTACTTGATCTGTATTTTCTTACAATTCAAAGCACAGAAGATAATAGATACTTTTTTGTTGAACTGATCATTCATAATATTCATTCTTAAGGTTATATTTATGTATCATTTCATTTCTTGATATTATGGATTATTTTATAATAATATACATGTTTTCAGAGGTATTTGGTTGAACTTTTCTATGATACTTCATATGATCCATCATTCCATCATGATCTCATCAGGTTGGTTACCCTCTCCATTGTTCCAAGAACAACCTGTCAGTTTTATACTTCAGAGCTTACTTGTAGATGTTTGCTCAGGGTCCATAGGTATTTAAGATAAAATTTTTTCTTTTCCTCAAGAGACTTAGAATCTCTGCTACTTTTATGTTTTTCATCATCCCCTAAACGTCTCTTAATTTGTTAAATCAGCCAGAATAATAAAAATAGTTGATGTCATGGGATCTAATGCCACCGATGAAATTTGTAGTCCCATGCATATTGTCAAAGTGTTTCTGACAACGATGATCTAGAGAATGAGCTTCTCTGAAAAAAATTTTTACATGGATCTAGGATCAAAATTTTGGCTATTGGTAAGAAAATGAAAAGAATAAAAGAGAGACAAAGTTAACTTCTGGAGGGCAATTAGATGTCTGGAAGAGACAGGGATTGGTTGCAATAATGCCTTTGTGGAAAAGTTACTCAGAAATAACTAGAATAATTTTTCTATTGCAGAAGAATTGGTGGCTAGGGCACATCCTATTATCCTTCTTCCCATCCCCATTTCCCAACATCAAGTTATTAATTAAGCATATAAGTGTTGAATGGCTTTTATATCTAAATCATTATTAAATTTATCTTAGGAAGCTTCCTTAGGAATGGATTTTTTGGAACTGGGAGAAGAGTGTTTCATTTTCCAGGGAGTACTTGTGAAAATTTGCATTGCAGATATCTCCAAATGTCAATAAGGTTCTCAAAAGTTTGACACCTTGTTTTCTCTCTGCATGCAGATTAAATTCCGGTCTCCAGCCTAGAATTGGCAGCTTATTCGCCTTAATTTTCATGCAGTAATCAGTGCTGAAAGAGTATTTCTTTGACGGTTGCCCTTGGGGAAAAATAGGACCGAGGTTATTATTTAAGACAGACAATTAAGTGGAACAGAATAATAATAACTTGTACCCAAACAGTTTCCATTTTGTTTCAGGAATGTCAAAATTATAAACCTCTTTCTAATATTTCCTGTAATTTTTAATAAATAGAGAGAATTAAGGCCAATCTGAGCCATTTCAGAGAACAGTGTTTAGAATACTAAGTTTTAGTGGATTGATTAAAATAAATCAACACATATTCTCTTTAAACAAGAGAATGTGAAAAATGTTTTAAAAAATAATTCTGCAGTCTTTCTAAACGATAAAGTTTTTGTGACGCTGCTGATATTATTACTTTGATTCCCATTAAAATATGTTTCTCTTTTAAAGAATATGTCTGTGTAGTGGCAAGCTAAATTAAAGTAATATAAATTTTGGTGCTCAAATATGTGCCTCCCCCTCCCATCCAAATATCAAGCAGGAATGAATGTGTTTTGTTAAGGAATTGACTCTTTAAATTTATATATTAAAAACCATTTTTATCCTCTTAAAGATCACATAAACATTTTTTTGTTTAATCTATTTATTCTGAAGCTCTGGTGCATTTGTTTGTAGTTGGCAGTTGCGGATCTCATTATCTCAAGCCTTTCTTTTTCTCCCTGCAAATATCTGATCTTGATTTCATTCCATTTTATGCGTCTCCTATGGCACTTTCAAAAGAGCCCATTTTCTAGACCCTTTCTTTCAGAAACATCCTTAGAGTATCCCAGAGGATTATGAAATTTAAATACACAACCATGAAGCCTATCCCTTCATCTTAGCACAGATAGGTGTCATGGTAGATGGAGTGATGGGCTTAAAGTTAGGAAATCAAGTTTGAATTTTATCTAGGGAGCTTACTATCTGTGTGACCCTGGACAACTTGCTTAACCCCCTTATCTATAAAATAGGAATCTTGATAGTACCTACCTCCTGGGGTGGCTGTAAGGATCAAATATAATAGAGTGTACAAAAATGCTTTGTAAAACTTAAAGTTCTATATGAATGATAGCTACTATTATTGCTATTGTTATCCTGTATCAATAAAGAGTTACATGTATACCTGACTCATCTCTTTCATTGAATTGTAAGCCTTGCGAGGGCAGGTAGTGTTTCATATTCCCATTGTAACCTACTCAGTCTAGCACAGTGTCCCACACATATTAGATCTGTATTGTTGAATGAAATGTGTTGAATTGAAAAGAAAATTAAATATTCTGTCTTTACTTATTCCATCTTTAATAGAAGAAAAATTATTTGTTACTAGATGTTTCTACTAATAGCTCTATTTGAGGACAGCTTTTTAGCTGATTTTTTTTCCTGAAAAGAAATGCTGCCAGAAATGTAGGAAGGAATTGTAGGAAGAAATTTAATTTAGGTTTGTACTAAAGTTCTAATACTTCAGTGGGAGAAATCTTTGCACAGCCTTTGTTTTCTGGTCTAAACTAGGAATCCAAGTATTGAATGAATGCTTAGTTTAAAAACAAAAGTCCCAGCTGATATAGAAATTGCCCTTTTGTTTGAATAATATAATATATTTCCACACTGTCTATGGAGTCCCACAATGACAATAATGCCTGTCTTTATGAGTTCTGGAATGAAAATACCATTGTCCCTTTCTGAAGAATTCACAAAAAAGGGATTCTAGCTGATGAATCTTTTGTGCCCATTTAAGGAATATATTATCAAAAGAAAAAATAAGAATAGAGGGCCAGAAGTTTTATAAAAAGGATTAAACAGGATAGCAATATTTAAGAACTCTTTGTTAAAACAAAGTTCAATTCCGGTGCCAGTAAGGAATTGCTTTTCAAGTCTTTCCCCAGTTTTGCTGACATCTTTGGCAGTGGGAACCACCACGAACAAGCAGGCAGATAACTGATTTGGGACTACAGACTAAACTTGATTATATTTCCACAACACACTAAAAAAGTTTCCAGAAGATAGAGGATAATTATATATTAGGGAGACCAAAACCCAGTTATATTTGTACTCTTTTGAATTAAAAAAAAAGTATGCCATCTGATTTAATATTTGAAGTCTTAGTTCTCTTAAGTGATATCTGGTTGGGTTAGTATTTAATGATATCCATTTCAATAGATGATCTGAATATATAAGCAGATGCTTTGTCAATTTTGATGAACTATTTTATTTCTTTTTATTACATTTGCTTGAGGAAAAAGGAAGAATTATTTGGAAAGCTTTAGTGCTTTGCTGATGCCTTTAGGAAAAAAATGCAGTCTCTTGAGTTTGACTTATAAAGCCTTTCACAATTTTTCTCAGGTCTACATGTCCTCCTTCAAACTATGTTTTAGCCAGAATGGTCTAGTTGTCCAATCCCTGCAAACCATTTCTTGTACTGCAATTTTATGTATGCAATATTCCATCTCCTACATTGGTGCCTTTTTACCACTATCCTATCTCACCCACTCCTCTTAGAATCCCTTCCTCTTTGCAAAGCTCACTTCAGATGCCACCTTCAATGAATCTTTCCTAATCTCCCCCAAAATTGCTTAGCTTTAAATGCTAAGTGTATATTTGCTTTGAGTATATTCTGTTTAATTTTATGTGTTTGTGTTGTTGATAGAAGTTAATGTTTTTGAAGTCAGGGACTGTTTTCCTTTTTTCTTTCTATCTTTACTCTCTAGTATAATAGAATACATATAGTAGATACTTAATAAATGCTTGTTAATTGAATTGACAAAATTTAAGAAAATCAGAAAGCATGAATGGAGATCTGCATAGAAGAAACTCAAAGTCCCAATTCTAGAAAATATTAGCATATTGATGTATTTTTATTGAAACAGCACATATATCTATATGCATGTAAGTATATATATATACACATGTATACACATATGTGTAAATATATGTATACATATTTGCTGATAGGTTGAACTTATGTTAAATGGTCTGTATTGGTAATCCAAGAAAAGGTGATATTTGTTTTTTTATTTAAAAAATTACTATTGCTTTCTACTTTTATAATTTCCTTGAGGTATAAAAATTTTAACAAACTAGGTTCAAAATCATTCTCTTGACATTATCAATAATAGACAGGAAAGATCTTAGAACAAGAAAGGATATGAGAATTCATTTAGAGTAACATGATAAACTTAAACCATTCCAAGAATTAATTGTCTGCTTTGTGAATGAAATGAATTTTCACTTCACAATTCAAGCAAAACCTGGAATACCATTTAAAACAGGGATGTTGCAAAGTAATTATGCTCTGATAAAGGGATTGAAGTTGCATCTTTGAAGAATTAAGAATTGATAAAGACCTTATAATTCATCTAGTACAGCCTCCTTTACATTATTAAATAATAATGCTCCTAAATAATTCTGGATTATAAAAGCTCCTATCTATGGAGGTAAGCCATTTCATCATTGGTCAATAACGATTGTTATAAAGTTCTTAATGCTGAACCAGAATCAGACTTTGATGACTTTTAACCAATGGCTTTTGTTAGGCCTTGTGAAGGTAAACAGAACAAACCTTCTCCCTCTTTTCTATGGCAGCCCTTCAAATATTTGAAGACAGATTTCACATATGTATGTTTCGCATATAAAGAGATATTTCCCATCTTATAAATTCTCTCTTTTTGAGGCTAAACATTGCCAGTTCTCCCATTTTCTTATATCATACCTTTACTATTCTGATTTCTAACCTTTGAAAATACATTAGTTGGTCAGTGTCTGTTTTAAAATATGGCATCAAGAATTTAATATGGAATTTCAAATGAGATCTGACTTATATGAGATTATGATAGGTCTATCAATTAATCATTCAGGAAGCATTTAATAAATATCTCTTATTTACCAGGCACTATGCTAGGTTCACATATAAATACTTTTTATTCTAAAGGAAGAGACAATAAGTACATATTTAAATCTATACAAATTAAATATTATTCTTGTTAATGCTAAGTCATTTTAGTCATATCTGCCTCTTCATGACTCCATTTGGGATTTTTTTCTTTTCTTTTTTTTTATTAAAGCTTTTTATTTGTATAACATGTATATGGGTAGTTTCCCAACATTGATCTTTACAAAGCTTTCCATTACAAATTTTATCCCCAGTCCCCTCCTCTCCCCTAGATGGCAGGAAGTCCACTACATGTTAATAATGTTGAAATGCTTGAGAAGTTATGCAAGAAAAATCCTATCTACAAGAAAAAAAAAGAATCAGAGAAAGGCAACACAATGCAAGCAAATGTCAATAGAGATCATGAAAATGTTACGTTGTGGTCCATATTTCATTTCCCTCTCGCTGGGTGTATATGGTTTTCTTCAGTGAACAATTGGAACTGGTTTGAGACAATTCTTTGTTGCAGAGAGCCATGTCCATCAGAATTGATCATCATGTAATATTGTTGTTGCTGTGTATGATGATCTCCTGGTTCTGCTCATTTCACTCAGCATCAGTTCATGCAAATCTCTCCAGGCCTCTCTGAAATCGTCCTGCTGGTCGTTTCTTACAGCGCAATAATATTGCATAACATTCATATACCATAATTTATTCAGCCACTCTCCAATTGATGGGCATCCCTTCAGTTTCCAGTTTTTACTCACTACAAAAAGGGCTGCCACAAACATTCTTGCACAGGTGGGTCCCTTTCCCTCCTCTAAGATCTCTTTGGGATATAGGCCCAGTAGAAACACTGCTGGGTCAAAGGGTATGCACAGTTTGACAACTTTTTGAGCATAGCTCCAAATTGCTCTCCAGAATGGTTGGATCCGTTCACAGTTCCACCAACAATGTATTAGTGTCCCAGTTTTCCCACATCCCCTCCAACATTCATCGTTATCTTTTCCTGTCATTTTAGCCAATCTGACAGGGGTGTAGTGGTACCTCAGAGTAGTGGTACCTTAGAGTGGGATTTTTTTCTTAAAGATACTGGAATGGTGTGCTGTTTCTTTGGGTTAAGTGACTTGCCCAGAGTATGCAGATAGTTATCTTGAGGCCAGATTTGAATTTAGGAAGATGAGCCTTCTTGACTCTAGTCCTGATATTATATCTATTATGTTACTTAACCGAACAATATAGAGACTAAATATGAAACAATTAAATCAAAGATAGTTTGGAAGAAGAGGTTCTAGCAGTTGTGGGGGGAATCAGAAAAGACTTCATAAGTAGATGACATATGTCTTGATGGAAAGGGAATTTAATGAAGGAGAAGTAGAGGGGCTAGAGGTAAATAAATTCTACGCATAAAAAGAGATGACTAGTAGAGGACCATATGTAAAGGAACAGAGAGAAGACCAGTTTAGCTGGATTTCAGAACGCAGGAATTGAAGAATAATGTCTAGTTTGGAGCCAGCCTATGAAATGCTCTAAAAGCTATGTGGAAGATTTTATATTTTAATCTGGAGGCAAGAGGGATCCACTGGAGGTGATTGATTCGGGATGTCATGTTAGCAAGTGACTTAAAGAAAATGATTGAGCTTATGGGTAGCACTGTTTAGGATGGGCTGGAGTGGAGAGAGATGAGGCAGGGAGATGAATTAGGAAACTGCTGTAGTTAGGCTAGAAATTATGAGAACTTGACCTGAGGATTTTATAGCCATACCTCTTATTGTAAAGCTCAAATGAGATAATATATATAAAATACTTTGCAAACTCTAAAGCACTGTGAAAATGTTATGTATTTTAATCTTGAACTTGTTCTCTGCCATCACATATGTTAGCTATATCTTTATCTTTAAATCATCTGCAAATTTAAAAAATCTGCAATCCACCTATGCTTTTATCTAAGCTACTTATCAAAATTTCAAGTAGGCTCATCAAAAGGATACTTCTGAATGGGCTTTCTTGATTATGAATCAACAGCCTACAAGTTTAGTTGTTTAGCTTCAGATTCGCCCAACTATGTTATTTAGTCCACGTTTAAATTCAGTTAAAAAGCAAATACTTGTTAAATTTCTACAGTGTACAGAGCTCTGTGTTAGGCACTTGAACAGACTTAAAGTATAGATAAGATTTGTAGTCACTACATTCAATGTTTCATGGTGTTTATAGTCACCCAATAGTGGAGGGAGATGGTAAGCAATGTCACATACTATGTGTGACTATGGGACAAAAATGCTTAATCTCTTTATCAGAGACATGCAGTATGCTACATGAAATCTGGGCAAGGAAAGGTTCAGAGATAAAGGAAGGCTTTGTGGAAACAGTGGTGTTAGAGTCAGGCTTCAAAGGATTGGGGTGAGGATTCATTAATTAGCACTGGCTACAGTGGGCCCTTCTTGAGCACTTACTATTCATGGCAGAGACACTATGTTGCTCAATAAAATTTAGATCACACAGCTAGTGTTAGGCTAAATTTGAACTCATTTGAGCCCAGAATAAAGCTGCCCTATTTTAAAGCTGACAGTAGGTCCCTGAATATACTGCTGAACATGTTTTAAGGGAAGGAACCTGCATTGACCTTTGTGAAATGTGTATGGTGGCAGACACTGGGTAGTTGACTGATTTATGAAGGATTAAAGAATTAGCGTTAAACTACTTAAACTCTCAGGCCATTTCAGTTTCCACTATCCTAGCTGCAGTTCATTAATATGTATTCACCAGCAATCAAATTGAATTCTTTCTCATCAAGGCCTTATTAAAACTTCTGATATAGCTTATATATTTCATCCCTAATCTCACATTATTATAAAATCTTAATGACATTTTCTGTATGTATGTTCTTTTATTAGATAGTTAACAGTAAAGTAATTCCTGGGTCCATAGTGCTCCTGCCTCCTCTTAACATCCCTATTACTCTTTTTGAAAGTGCCAGGACTTGAATTTCCTACTGAGCTTTGTGACTTCTGGTCATCTTCCTTCCCTCCCCTTCCCCTTCCCCTTCCCCTCCCCTTCCCCTTCCCCTTCCCCTTCCCCTTCCCCTTTCCCTTCCTTTCTGTTTTGTTTTGCTTTCTCTTCTCTTCTTTTCTTTTTTTTTTGGGGGGGGGAGGAGTGTTACTCTGCATATTTTTTAAAGGAGGCTCTAAGTGTTTGTTCATTCAAGTAATTCCTAGGTCAGCAGTAATGGACTTGACTCTACCTGGTTTTTTGGGACAGAACTATCAATTAGGGTGGCTTTAAAAAACAAAATAAGAACCAAACTTCGGTGACTCAGTAGCAGCCCACTTGATGAAAAAAAATAATCAGTTAATTTCATTTCATTAGTGAGATTCAGTCAGATCTGTGAGTGGAACACCCTTCACAAGGGATTCTTTTCATTGACCCTTGTTCCTTGAAAGTTACATTGAAAAAATGGAGCTATATACAGTCCCAAATATGCTACATTACCAGTTATCTTCCTTAACCAGTGTCTTTTCAGTCTCATGTTAATTCATTAAGTGGGTTCACCTGATAGCCCAGCCCAACAAGTCTAGTTCTTTTATTAACTCAAGTCTCTGTAAAAACAGATCTTACAACTTTTATAGTCTGGATTTTTGCTTTCCCCAATATATTGCATTTATAAACTTATTGTTATGGAACTAGCTGCTCCTTGCAAGTTATTCTTCCTAAAGGCATCTTTTCCATAAACCATTAATATCATTTGGTTGAATATACCTGTATACCCATATGTGGGTACATATATATATACATACATACATATATATATATATATATATAAATTCAGTAACAACTATAGATGCAACAGAAACTACAAAAAACATAAATATTTTCTAAAGATTTTGATTCCCTCTAGGAAGCACTGTGTATATATATATATATATGTATATATATGATGAACTTGCATTGTATATATGAAATACACATATATATATATATACTAAGAGAAAGATTTTATTTTTTCTATCTTCTTCCTTCCCCCCCCCATATATATATATATATATATGGGGGGTGGTTATAGATAGATAAATAAAGATATATCTCAATAATAACAAATATCTCACTTAACATTATTCATTGACTTTGCAAAAATGATTTTAGAGGATACTTGCTGATATATTACTAGTAAGCTTGTCAAAGTGGTTTACAATATGTTTTGATTTTGAGTTTAAACCAAGAGAGAAGTGAGCATACATACATGTCTTCACAAATTCAGGTACACATCTTCTCTGGCCTTAACCTTGTCTGACACAGTCAAATGGTTCAGTGGATGGAAAGGGAGACTTGGAATCAGAAAAATCTGAGTTTGCCTCCTGGCTCAGACACTAACAAGATGACTCAAAGCAAGTCACTTAACATTTCTCTGCCTCAGCTTCCTCATCTATTAAATGAAGATAATAATAGCATCTACCTCCAGGATTGTCATTAGTATCCAAAGAATTAACATAAACTGATGTTAGAAATTGAAGAGAAAAACAAGTTATTCTTTGCCCTCAAGAAGCTTATATTTAAAAGGGGACTGAAAAGCTCTGGAAGAGGTACCTAATTAGTAACCAGTGTCAGAAGCAAATCTGGGGTCGGAATGAAAAATGTCCTGCCTGAACCCCCACTGAGCTAAGTTCTAGAATAACAACCATTTATCATGCATGTTAATTTGCATAGCACTATTATAGATTTTAGAATAGATAAAAATTTTAGATTAAACTTCTTGTTTTCATAAATCTTAAGTTTAATCAGGGAAATAATGCATACACAGATATTTATCATTCAATAAACATTTATTAAGAAGCTACAATGTACCAGATACTATGCTGAGAATTAATATAATAAGAGATGATAAGTACATCAAAAAGATGAAGACAAAGTATTTGTGTTAAGTTTGAGAGGGAAAATCATAGACACTAGAAAAGGAAATGGAGAAGTAGCATTTGAATTTGAGATAAATTATTTCATCATTTCCATAATTGCTAATTTTCCCTTTGATCTTTATTTTTCACTAGAATACTGGGTTTCATATTTATAATAGTATATGTATACATGTATAAATACATACATATAGACACATAGACATAGATGAAGACAAAGTACTTATGTTAAGTTTGAGAGGAAAATCATGGACACTAGAAAAGGAAAAGGGGAAGAAGTAGCATTTGAATTTGAGAAAAATTATTTCATCATTTCCATAATTGCTAATTTTTCTTTTGATCTTTATTTTTCACTAGAATACTGGGTTTCATATTTATAATAGTATATGTGTACATGTGTAAATACATACACATAGACACAGAATATAGTCATGTGTATATACATACATAAACACCCTCACAGTCATACATTAACACAATGCCTATGCACACATATACATACATGTATGCACACATTCAAATAACATATATCATGCTTGTATGCATATTTGCACAGGAAAAGGGGGTAGTGGAGACAAGACCTGAGTTTAAGTCCCTACTCAGACACATTACTAGCTGTGAGACTTTGGACAAATTGCTTATTTCTCAGTGTCCACAGCATTTCTCTAAGATTGTGCATTAGAGTTGCTAAACTGGCAAAGGAAATTTCTGCACTGAAAGTTTCCTATGTAGATCAAATAAGGAAGAAAAGAAGTCAGTGAGAATAGTTCTTTGGAAAAATTTCACCTCCTCTTAAGTAGGTATGCAGAATTAAAAGCATCTAAGGAAATATGATCTTTCTTCATTGCCCCTTGCCCTGTTTCAAAGGAAAGTTCTTGTTGTTATTGATTTTAAAATATACATACATATATATTATTTCAAAATGTGACAGATACACGTGCTGTTTATTTCACTTTGGTTCCAGATTCATTGTTAATCTTTCTCTTCTCATCCAAATAATTTTATAAAGCAAAACTATTTGCTGATTATATCTGAGTTTGATCTTTCCCTTTTGAAGAGCCAAGTCTCTTGCACAAAAAAAGAAGTTTAAAAATGTTTTTAAAGTGTCCTTTAGTGGAATGAATTTTTCTTTAAGGCAGTGTCTTCACGTGATCAAACATCCCAGTTAAAAATGAAAATTCGGCCAGATTGTTTGAACTGAGGTTTTCCACATGAAACCAAGAAGAAATGACTGTATAATTGAAGTATTGACTAGTTTGACTTCCCTCCCCACCTATTCCTCAGATCAGAAATTTTCTGGCACATTGAAGTAGACACACCAATTAAACATTTTTTCTGTTCCAAGCTCCTGTCAAGGAGACCTCTCTGTTCTTTTAAACAGCACATGAACAGCCAGAACAATGTGCACCTCTGGACCCCCACTCCCAGTTTAAAGCCAGAAGGTTTTCAGAAAGGAGAATTCAAACTGTTAGCACACATCTGTCAGCTTATAACTTTCTGATGGTCTTCTACCCTTGTGCCATCATTGCTTCATCAGCTGAAGGATCCTCCATCTTTCTTCAAATCCCACATCCACTTACCATTGATCATATTCCCTGACTTTGAGAGCACCAGTCTCTGCTTATCCCTGAAGAAATCACTTCAACTTCCTGGAAGTATAGTTGAGGCACTTTAAGCAGTGCTTTGGCGACTTCGTTTCCCACTCTAAGAAGAGTTGTACTATGTTTCCTGTCAGTGATACTATACTATACTAAGAGAGTCTGCCAGCTGGGATACTTTGTAGCCATAGTTTATAATACCTGCCAACTCTCTTATTCTACCTAAACTATCTGTCTTCTCATCTCTTTCTCCTAGCTTCTCTGGCTTCCTTTGGGGCTTCATTCAAGTCCACTTAGTATTTTCTCTCTGTTAATTATCTCCAAATTGCCCTGTACAGATCTTGTATTATATAGTTGTTTGCATGTTGTCTCTCTCATTACCCTATGAGTTCCTTAAGAACACAGGCTTTTCTTTTCTTTTTCTTTTTTGCCTTTCTTTGTATTTCCAGTGTTGACAGACATTTAATAAAAACTAGTTGACTATTTCCTGAATATACTTTGCAGCTTCTTAACTCCATCCTACTTCCTGAGTCTGTAATGTCCTTCCTCTTTGTTAGTTAAATTTTTATCCATCATTTATAATCCAAATTCATATGATGCTCTTGCATCCTCCACAAAGCAAGCCTCCTATAATGTCTGTGTTGGGCAGTACAATGAAAGAAGCCCTGGATTAATGTAAATTCAGTTCTCAGATGTGCCAGTTACTGACTTTGAGATTCTCTAAGCCTCAGTTCCCTTATCTACAAAATGAAGGAATAGCAAGTAAATGACTTTCTGAAGTCCCTTCTAGCTTTGATCTCACATAGTACTATTTTACACCTATCTATTTAATGGACCTTTTTTTACACAATTATGTACTTACAGTTAACTGTGTATACAGTTTACCCCTCTGCTAATCTGTAAACTTAATGAGACTTGAAATTATGTCTTACTTAAATCTTGTGTCTCCCTGGTCTCAGGGCAATATATAAGATACTGAAGATAATCAATATTTATTAAATTAGATACTTTTTGAGTAAATTAAATTTGCTGTTCTCTGATCCTTTTATGTATTCTTTCTTTTTATTTTGAGACTGGTGATTTTATGTATAGTTAGTTGGAAAATAACTCTCTTGGTGTGGGATGGGATCGTTATTGGTGAGAAATTTATACAACAAAGAGAATGATGAAATAAGTATTCAATTAGATACTGACTTTTCTCCCCTGTCCCTAAATGTTTCATTAATTCCGGTCATATCTAAGGAGCCATTTAGAGTTCAGATTAATATTGGAGATTCATTTCTGGTACGAATTGACCCATAGGTCATTCTGATATTATCCATTTGCCTAGTCATCTGTGGTTTTTAGTTTAGTTTAGTTTTACTTGTGGGAAAGCTAAAGTAAGGTATCCCTAGGGGGAGAAATCTTCTCAGCCAAATGCTACAGATGAGCTATAGTGAGCCAATTTAAAATGAACATCAAAGAATGCTATCATGTATTCTCTCAGTCAAAACAATCTGGTTCTTTTCAGTCATTTTGGCTGTTGACAATATGATGAGATTGGCTGAAGTGTATAGTTATATATGTACATATAAATAGATAAAGGCATATATATCACATATATATAATCCGTATGCACACATATAAAGCAGGAGACAGTGGATGAAAGAGATGGGCTGGGATCTAGAACCAGTCTTTCCTCTGACATATACTGTATGACCATAAGCAAGTCATTTAACTTCTCATTGTCTTAGCCAGCCATGACTTTTAAGTTATAGTTGAGTTATCTTCCTAAATTAGAGGAAAGAGTTTGCTTGCAATGATGGAATCACAGAAAATAAAGAAAAAATTTATCAATGTATGTGCAACTGTGTGAATGTGTATATATATATACACACACACATACATCTATATATAGATATATGCATATATATATACTTATATATACACACATATATTACATATGTAGATACATATATATAATATATATATATATATACCTCAATATAAGCATATTGTATATGTGTGTATATATAAAGTATGTGTGTATATATTTAGAATATGTGTAGACATATGCATATATATGTGTATATATATATGTGTGTGTGTATATATATATATGGAGTTTCTGGTATTTTTCTTCCAAATTTAATCTATAGAACTATCAAAAATCAGAATTCTTATTGTCAAGGCTCTTGAATTATAAAATCCTGCTAGTTTCAATTAAAGAGCTTAGTCACTGTCTGGTATTAGTTTTGGAAGAAGGAAAGAACTGTTGATTCCACCTGCCTTGGGTTCTGCTCTGTTGATCCTGAAACTTCTTTTGCTTTTCTTGAATGTTTGCTTTAACTCCTGGGTCTGACTTCATACAATCATAGAAATGGAAAGGTCAGAGGAATCTTATAAGACATCTAGTCCATCTTTTGCCCTCTTCAGTATCTTCCTTAGAGCAATCTGCAGCCTCCACTTGACTACCTCCACTGACAAGAATTTTATTTAACTCCTTCCTAAAACAGCCTATTTAGTTGGAGAGACTCAGTATTAGTTAATAATTATTCAGGAACTGAACTATAGGAAAGTTTTATTCTCTTTAGCTTCTCCCCACTCAGTCCCATTTTGCCCCTCAGGACCAAACAGAATAAATCTAATCCCTTTTTCACATGACACTATGACAAGCATTTTTTACACGGGTCCTGTCATTTCATGATTTCTGGCATTCACCCTGGACTTTGCCCTAGACTGACCAACTGATTCTACCTAACTGATGCCAGGGAATGAATGTCTCTCTTCTGCTGCAATCTGCTGCCTTTATTTCTGGTGATGAGGTACAGCCAATGCCAAAAGCTCATTAATCAGTTCTCTTTAAATCCTTCCTGGAATGTATTGAATCTAAGTGCTCAAGGAATGAAAATTTCTTGATTAATATCGTGATATTTAATGAATGCTTATTTGTGATATCCATAGATTAGAAATATTTTTTACAAGAAACCATAATGCCTCCTTGTCTCTTTTCCTTTCCATAGCTTTGGGCCAGATTATGTTGTATGTAGACGGGATGAATGGAGTCATAAATCATAATGAAACCATTCAATGGCTGTATACTCTCATTGGTTCAAAGGTAAGAGAATGCCAAGGTTATGTATTTTGTGCAATGTATAGGTCAAAAACCTTTTTTTATACCCAGAAAAAATCTTGTGTTATTTTGCTCCAGGCTTGCCACAGTACAAATATAGATTACCTTTTAGATTTTTTTAAATGAATGCTGAATAAATGAAATGTGACATATTTTAAGAATCCCTGAATCTCAGAGTTAGTCAGGACCTTTGAAGCCATCCCACTGAGTCCAATATTTCTCTGAACTTTAACTCCCTCTGAAATAAACTCAACAAGTTAACAATGGAATCTTGGGGGCATTTCTATTGATTTTTATTCCAAGAATTTATATGTTTATAATGAGACTAACTTAATATTTTGATAATAAAGATTTTAAACTGTCATTAATGACTATATTACTAAATTCTGGATTTGATTGTGATAAGTATCCTTCCTTTTGACCCAGAATCCATATGAATAATTGCCAGGTTACTTTCTGATCTTATTTTCTATAACCAGAGCCCTACTCTGCTACCTCTTTCTGGCACAGAAATTATCTTGGTTTCTCAACATTTATGCCAGCACAAAACATAAACTCAAGCAAGTCTCATAAAGCTTGAAAGGTTTTGAGGATGTGTTTGGCAATAGTCTGTCCCCCAAGACCCATATTAGCTCAGGTACCTGAGAGGCCATTTAATCCATCTCATAAGCATAAAACAACCCTTTTATGACACAGTAGCGAAGAAGCCCTGCAGCCAATAACTGAAGACCTGTGGTGAAGAGGAACCTACTCTCCCTATGCAAGCCACTCTGTAATTGGATCTCTTTGCCTATAAATCCTTTCTTATATTAACTACACATTTGGCTCTCTTCATCTTCACACGTAGTTGTTAGTTCTGTCCTTAAAGTCTAAGGAAAACAAGTTGACTTCCTCTTCCCTTGTAAAAACCCTTCAAGTACCAAAGAGATATAATTTCCTCCAGAGGTCTGCAGGCAGAATAATTTTAGCTCCTTCAACCATGGAAATATTTTGAGACTTCTCACCTTCTTAATTACTTTTTGTATGGCTCCCAACTCACCAGTGTTCTTTCACTGAAGTCCTGTTCTTTCAGAACAGATAAGTTGTATTCTTCACTCTGTGTGTTATAAGTATAGAACTAAGAATTCTAGAATTTTTAGTTCTTCCCTGTCTAAAAATTGTATGTGCCATCATTTAAGTGTTGGATACAGATTTAGGTCTGACAGATTTCAGGGTCTAATATTGGGAATAACTCTAGTCTCTTTGATATAAGATTACAAGTCTTATTGTATAATACTATGTTCTTCACCAAATGGAACACCCATTGATGACTCAACATAGTATTCCAGATATGGTTTTCTGTCATCATTTTCTATTTAAGGAAGTTTATTTTCAAAAAGCATTTCACAAATTGAAAAATACCACTTAAAGGTCTACATTTAGTAAGGAAATATGGCCTTCTATGCTTTTGTTTCCTCATCTGCTAAATTATGGGAATTGGATAAGAACCTTTCTAGATCTAAATATTCTTGTTTTTATGATTTCAAGTTAAGTGATTGACTTAAAAATTTCTTTGTTGGAAATAATAGCTGGTTGAAGGAAATTGTTCTTCAACGTAAGTTTCTCTGATTCTTTGGAATGTCAGTTTTTAAAAGTCATCCATGAAGCATTAACTAATTAGGAAAGAAAGAATGATTTATGTAGCTGATATTAAAAGAGAGGTTCCTGTCACTTTATTTGAAGGAGAAGCCATGAGAAGAATAGTATATAATGAGAATACATAATAGAATTAGATGAAATAAACAGAGGTTAGATAGGAATCAGCTGAATTAGCTGGCAGGTGAGCCAGCAAGGGTCATGTGAGTTAATTGAGGCTTACAGCAATGATGAAGAGATAACTGGATAAATGATCATATTCTTCAACATGATAAATGTGTGAGCCAAATATTTTATTTCAGATTTACATCTAGTATTTTACACTGTAGGGGCAGCTAAATTATGCATTGGAAAGACCTCTGGGCTTGGAATCAGGAGGACTCCTTTTCATGGGTTCAAATCTAGCCTTAGACATATTAACTGTATGACCCTTGGCAAACCACTTAACTCTGTATGCCTCAGTTTCCTCATCTGTAAAATAAGCTGGAGAAGGAAATGGCAAACCACTTTAGTATCTTTGCCAAGAAAACATCAAATGAGGTCATAAAAAGTAGGACATGTTTGAAAAATTTCTCAACAACAGTCTTATATTGTTCAGCAAGATTTTATTTAATTACAGTCTTACATAGGAAGATAATGCAGTTATTCTCACAGGAGCCTCTGAGATATCAGACCTCAAATCTATCTATCTATCACTAAAATAATAGATCATATAAATTAGTAACCAGTGAAGAATCCAAAGTGAATGGCCTTAGTTCTATGGTTTAAAACATTCCTAAAAATTTGTTCATATCAAATTGCATATTAATTATGATTAGCTTTGTGCATGAAGACATGGATAAAAGGATTTAAAGGCCAGGGTGAGGAGCATGTAGTTTATCCTAAGGGCACCAAGGAGTCAATGATGATTATTGAACAGAGGAATGACATGTATTGAGAAAAGCTGTTTTGTTGTCCATGTGTAAAATAGATTAGAGAAGAGAGACTGCAAGGAAGTAAACCATAAAGGAAGTTATTACAATAGGTCAGGTGATCTAAACTAGGATGGGTCTTGAGAGAAGAGGTCAGATTATTAAATGTGTTGTATTAAGTAAGGTTATCAAAATTTAATAAAAGAGGAAGAAAAAATGTTAATGAACCACTAAAAATTAAAAAATGACTGCAAAATGAAATTCAGAGGATGATGTAGATTATTAAAATTATCATATTAAATTTGAAATATGCAAAAGAAAATTAAGCTATACATTGTGGAGATTCATGGTCTTATATACACACTACTCTTTTTCTGGGAATTTTTTTATCTAGGGAAATTTTCATGCTTACTGGTGTTCCTCAAGTTTATGATAATACAAGGAAAAATATTTAATTGATAAGATTTGGGAAATGATTGGATATGGAGGGTGGGGTTGAGGGTACATGAAAAGCTTGAGCATGTCTGAGGTTGTAAATATAGGGAACTGGAATGATGGTCGTGTAATTTACAGAACAGGAAGGAGAGATGAGTTTAGAGCAGAAGATAATTCTCTTTTGAATATGTTCGATTTGAGATGTTTATGGGACACAGATAGAGATTTGCATTTGTTACTCAGTCAATGAAGAACTGAGTTTCAGAAGAGTTTCTGACTAGATATATAGGTCTGGGAATGCTCCACATAGAGATAATTATTTAAACCTCAGTTGCCAATGAGTTAATTGAGAGAGGTTGTAGGAAGAGAGTCTAGAAGGTTGTCTTAGAAAATAGTTATGCTGGGGCAGCTAGGTGGCACAGTGGATGGAATACCAGCCCTGAAGTCAGGAGGACCTGAGTTCAAATCTGGTCTCAGAAACTTCCTAGCTATGTGACATTGGGCAAGTCACTTAATCCCAATTGCCTCAGCAAAAAGCAAAAAAAAAAAAAAAAAAGAAAAAGCAAAAAAAAAAGAAAATAGTTATGCCCATTAAAGGAATAAGACATATAGCAAAGGAGACTGGAGTAGTCAGATGGGTTGGAAAACCAAGAGAACGCCATGAATCCTGACAGAGAAAAGGCATCCCAAGTAGAGGAGTGGTTAATAATATCAAAAGCTAAATGGAGGACAAAAAGGATGAGGCCTGAAAAGGCCATTGGATTTAGGCACAAAGAGCTTTTTGGTGACTTTAAATAAAACAAGGTCAGTGTGATGATGATGAAGAAGAAGAAGGAGAAGGAGAAGGAGGAGGAGGAGGAGGAGGAGGAGGATGAGGAGGAGGAGGAAGAAGAAGAAGAAGATGGAAGCCACATTACAAGAGATTGAGAAATGAATGAATCAAAGTTGAAAAAGTAGAGATGTAAATTTAGGCTTAATGTTGGGGAAGGGGAGGGGGTTCCTAAAGTTTAGAATTATCCAACAGTAGAACAAATGGATTTTCTGAGAAGGGAGTAATTTGCATATCACTGAAGATTTTTAAGCAAAGATTGAAAGACCACTCATAAGTAATATAAATAAGAAGATCCTTCTTCAGGTACAGGTTAGACTAGATAGTATCTGGGGCCCTTTATAACTCTGTGATGCTTTGATTTTATAATCTCTAAGGTCATATTAAGTCTCTTATAGTTTAAAATCTATAAATCTCTCTCTCTCTATGTATTTGTATATATATATATAGCATTACAGGATTGAATGTTAGAAGGGACTCAAGAATATGTAATCTAATTCTTAATAGGACTAAATTCCTTTATTTTCTCTGAGAGCATGGATATTGTACTGGATTTTCTTGTCCACTAATACAATGCATTTATCTCTTTAAATATTGAACCGCATACATAAACTATATATATACTGGAGCATATGTGTGTGTGTGTGTGCGTGCGCACGTACGTGTGTGTGTGTGTGTGTGTATGCTGTGTCTAATATTTGTTATTACCCATTATGGTCAGGCTAGAGAATTCTTTGAATTTCAATGTGAATAAAATACAATGAAGACAATTTGTACAATTTTGTACTTTTGTCTGTATTCCAACCTTTCCTGTAAGTACATGTTTAGTTAAACTGTTCTCATCTCAGGTTGGTATTTCTGGATTTTTTTGTTCATTTCCTCAGGCTGTGTTAATGGTATGGGGCATCCCTGTGAGCAAAAATAGAGAATGTGTAGTCTTAGGAAGAGGTGGGGAGAACAGAAAGAATATGGGTCTTTTATATGTTTGTCTTTTTTCATTTCTGTCTAAACTAGCCTCTGTTCTATTCTGGGATTATAGGCTTGAGTCTAATTAAGCTGTATATATGTGTATGAGAGAAGAGGCACTAGAGGGAAGGAGGAAAGAGAAATGTTAGAAGCTGAAAATAAAGACATATTGTGTGTGTGTGTGTGTGTGTGTGTGTGTGTGTGTGTGTGTGTATGATGAGATAGTTTTTCTAGTCCCTCTTTTACTTCATTTAATTTAGTTTAATAAAAACATAAACTTCAAATAAAATACTTTTACTGGCATTATAGTACTTAATCTTAATATTACTTAGGGTCACTATTTTGTTAGAAATTATAAATTTGCAGTCATAGCAAATTGTAGGTTTTTAAAGGTAACGGGTTATTTGTATTTCACTTGCTTTTAAAAATGTTAAACTTTATGCGATTAAAAATAATAGCTCTGAGAGAAAAAAGAAAAAATGATACTTGTATTAGAGAATTAGAAGATGTTTATTAAAATAATTTGTTTTTATTTTTAAACATGTTCTTACTATAAACATGGTTTTCTTAAAAAAAGGCCCTTTTCTGTCATTAATAGTTTTTCAGAAGTCTTAATTCATTCTGGGCTTTAGCTATTCATAAAGTCTTACAGTTCATGCCAAATTTTTCCATTATTTTTCTATTACAAGGTCCTCCAATAATTTTTCATGTCTTTTGAGAATCTGGGCTAATGAGAGAGCTTCCTGTGCAGCCACATGGGTTTCTTTAGCAACCTCTCTCTTTCTCTTTCTCTTAAAATAATCTCAAATAAAAGCATAATAGTAGTAAAGTTAAATGTCATTTTATGGTTTTTGTCTGAAAAATAGCTCACTTCATGACAACAATAAATATGTATGAGGCAATTTGGAATGAATGTTTATATTCATTTTCATTTAGGATGCAAACTATTAAGTAATATCAATATGAACTATTTTAAAATATTTTCAAGACCTATATTAATAGAAGAGGAGAAGAAAGCAGGATACTTAACACATTCTAAATACTCCCACAAGGGATTCATAGCACTCTGATTTATGACAAGACATGCCATAACTTAAATATAACAATTGACTTTTTGGTATGTCTTACCAATATGTCTAAGATATTATTTTTCTGAAAGAAAACATCTGCCTCCATCTGAATATTTTTAAACATATAGTCATGAAACCACTTAAAAGCTCTATTTAAAATTCTCATGTTTTTTCACTTTTTCAAAGAGTATTTTTGAATGCTGGGGTGTATGGTACTGGTATTCTTAGCAAAAAAGTGTGAGACCAAAGACCCCAGTGTGGGAAGAAAAAAAAAGTTAAATCTTAATTGAATTAAGATAGACACTGGTTAAACACTCGAGTAGCCAAATAAGACAGCAAACTACTTCTAAGATACAAACAGTCAAGTTCATGCATCTCTTACATATAAACAGTTACTTGTCCATTATCCCCCTCTCCCTTCCCTGTCCCCATTGCCAGAAAACTTTGCTCCCCAACTTTAAAATGTATATTTTAAGGGAGCCATTCTAACCACCATGCTATCTTAAATGATGCTGCCACCTAGTGTCTATCTCAGGGAAAAGTAGTAAGTTGAAAACAAAAAACAAAACAGGACAAGAATGGAAAGCATGTCCAAGAAACAGGAACCTCTAGACCTCCCTAATATCAAAGGAAACTTTGAGATCAAAATTATCTTCTTACTAATGCAAAGATGGGTTAGATTTTTCTTTTTTTTTCTTTCTAACTTTTTCTCTCTTTTTTCCTTTTCTTTTTTTTTTCTTGGTTTGTTTTTTGTTTTGTTTTGCTTTTTTGCAAAGCAATAAGGGTTAAATGACTTGCTTAGGATCACACAGCTAATATTTGTCAAGTGGCTAAAACTTCATTTGAACTCAGGACCTTCTGACTCCAGAACCGATGTTCTGCTTACTGCACCACCTAGCTGTCCCAATGCTTTACTAATTATTAATATGGTGACTATCGATATAATTGCTATAAAAAAAGCTCTGGGGACTGGGGAGGTCCTCAGTAATTTTTAAGAAGTAAAAGGGTTCAGAGACCAAAAAGTGTGAGAACTGCTGAGCTAAAAGTTAAGGAAAGATATAGATAGATAGATAGATAGATAGATAGATAGATAGATAGATGTACACATAGATATAGATATCCATATCCATATCTATATCTATATCTATATATCTCAAAGCTAGGATTGGCAATTAGAAAGCAGAAAAAGAAAAGCAACATGTTAGATAGAGCAAGACAGTGGAGTCTGCATCCAGGCAAATATTTGAGAAGCAGGTATAAGGTAAAAGAAGCAAGAAGACTGTTATCAAAGTGACTTCTTAAGCAGACAAATTGTTACTTGGTTGGTATAACCAACTCTAGGGGTAGGAAGTAACCATAGTGGTCTATATTCAGAAGCTGATCAGGAAACTAACTGGGCTAGAATAAAAAGTTGGAGGGATGAGATTAAAACAGACTTTGACATGGGGAAACAATGCATGAAGTAGGAGAGAAGGGAAAATAAAAATGACTATAATGGGACAGTGAAAACACAGAAATGACTATATTAATGAGTGTGTGTTGAAGCATATTGAGATTTCAAATTTGTGGTTGTTTAGTCGATTAGTCCTGTCCAACTCTATGAGACCAATTCCTTGTAAAGATACTGTAGGGATTTGCCATTTCCTTCTCTACCTCATTTTATAGATGAGGAAACTGAGGCAAATGAGGTGAAATGACTTGTCCAGGCTCATATATCTATTAAATTTCTGAGGTCAGGTTTGAACTCAGGTCCTCCTGACTCAAGACTGGTACTCTATCTAGTGTGCCATCTAAATGCCCCTTAATGTGAATAGAATAATTTAAAATACCACACTAAAGACTTTGGATTTGAAATGATAAGCTATAGAATTGACATGGACTCTGGACAGAACTCTAACTATAGGGGGATAAAATCAGAAAAGGCATCTGTCCTCTAGTGTGCTTAGCACTTAATTAGTAGAGATAATTAGCTATAAAATAGGAAGCTTCCGTGTGCCTGTATTAGTGTAAGTTTCCCCTATCCGGAGAAATGCCATCCTGCCAACATGGTTGAGATAGTTTCATTGTGTCATTGTATGCCTTCCACAATCCTTGTTTTCTTTCATCCGGCCTCCAATAAGGGCATGTTTATACCAATTGCTCCAGGGGGAGTTTGTGGTGCTTATCCCAGATGGAAAGATTCCTAGTTATGGTTCTGTTTTTGGAAGCTCTTTCAGACCATCAAGCCAACCTAGAATTACCTGTAATCTCCATGCCTCCGAGAGAGAGAGAGAGAGAGAGAGAGAGAGACAGAGACAGAGAGAGAGAGACAGAGACAGAGACAAACACAGACACCGACACAGAGACACAGAGACAGAGACAGAGTGAGAGGGAGCAAGGAGGGAAGGAAAAGAGGGAAGGAGAAATGGAGGGAAGGAGGGATGGAAGAAGGGATATAGACAGAAACACAGAGAAAGAGACAGAGAGAAAGAGAAAAACAAATTTAGAGACGGAGACACTGGCAAAGACAGAGATGCAGAGACAGAGAGATACAGAAATAGAGACAGGAAGAGAGAAACAGACAAGAGTCAAAGAGAAACAGAGACAGAGCGAGGGAGGGAGGGAGAGATGAGTTGAATCTAGAAGAGCAGGGCAGAACTTCAAAACCTCATTTGACCCAGAGACATTACATGCCTCAAGATAAAGCACATCCTCTTGTCTTACATTTGAGTTCATTTTTTCTATACTAAAAATTACCAATACATTGCTATATCAGCTTAGCCCAAGGAAAGCAGAGACCTAGTCGCTATATCAGCTTAGCCCAAGGAAAGCAGAGACCTAGTCTAAGCTTTTCCAGATACTTTAGAGAGCTGCTAACCAGACTTACTCTAGTTAGGTCTATATGTCTTTATGTTCTCATGGTTCCCAGAACATGGAATTACAGTATGTAAATGTTTCTTTTCTTTTTAAACGCAAATTTTATCTCCCTCTCCTTACAACTTAGAATTTATGCTTAAGGTAGCATTATGTATTCCCAAGTCCATAACAACTTCACACTCCTTAGCCATTCTCCCCCCTCCCCATTTCACTGTGTAATTGATGATGGTAATTTTTCCCCTATTTCATAATGGAAGCTGCTGCAGTTCCCCTCAAGAGATTTGAAACTCCTTTTTTGGCTTTATGTTCAATGAAAAATGGAAATTAATCCATTTTCAAACTGATGTTGGGTGACCTCAGAAGACTGAGTGGAATTCTGAGCCTAGGTTGATTAAAGATTTATATCTCACATGCTGTTGTAATTTTTCCTAGTTTTGTCTTTGACTGGTTTGGATATTGCCTCTGCTTCTGTGAGGCTTAGTTTTTATATTAATTTGACAGTCACCTTTGATGACTCCATATGACATCAGGGAAACTGGCAGACTTTTTTTTACAACTGATAAATGATTATAAAATTGACATTGACACAGTCAGAGCCATGCTGGTTAACTGGGTATATAGTTGTATATGAAACAAATATTCCTATTTCTAAAATGCAATGAAAACAGTTCACCTAAAATAAAAAACCATGTCTGACTCGTCACATAATTTAACACTCATTCCCTCAAAAAAAAAA